>SNQJ01S0117864.1:12124-27704 GCA_010110895.2 Picea sitchensis
GGTCCCCCTTTTCTTATAGAGAAGTGTTTCATTGCTTTCTCGGGGATCCCTGGGTGAAGCATCTGGAGGTCTATATCTAGGCTTTTATATTTTTAGCCAACAACAAATCCCTCTGGGCCTTCAGCCCCTTCTTCCCATGAAATGAGGTACATGCCCTTCTTGGGTCACTAAAGTCAAAGGGCCTAGAAGAAGACAACATGGTGGGAGTGTAATAAGCGAAAGGTGGTAAGTATGGTCGGGAATGGTACGATAACCCCTCAAGGGACCCCCAGTCACAAACCTTTCCCAAAGGTTGGCCACTTACTAGGAAATCTATGACACTTACAAAGGTGAAACAGGGTGAAAAGCATAATTCCCAAGCAGAGGTTCTATAATCAAAAGCAACTCAAATACAACATGTTTAAATGCCTTAAATATTAGAGTGATTACCTGCCACAATGCCTGACTTGTACCGCAAGGAGCGAGACCCATCGATCTTCCAGAAGCTAGTTGGTGTGATGGATGCACTGATAATGGATCAAAATGTGATGATAGAGCAGGCTTCCGTATGTGCAAGTGGACACTGTTGGTCATGTGATCTCTCGGCACTCCATATCTGCAACCTAAGGGCCTCGAGACATGATCTCCTTAGTTTTCCCACAAAATGGGGATAATAGGCACTCCATGTCTGCTACCTGTGGGCCTCGGGACATGATCTCCTTAGTTACCCCTAGGCCGCGGGGGTAACATGCCCCACTTGTGACACGACTTTTGACTTTTTGGACAAATTGAGTGCTATGGTTTCCTTATAAATAAGGCTAGCACTCCATTTCATTTTCATCATCACTTCCTCTCACATTTGTGAGGGGAGAACTCTAGAAAAGTTCTCTATCTTTCTCTTTTGTCTCTTGGATTTAATACGCTACTCTTGGAGGAAGATCTTTTTGTGGATGATTTGCTTTCTTGGATGATATCTTGTCACATCTAGGGTTTCTCTTGGCATAGTGATTTGTGGAAGTAAGTAATTTGATATAAGATAATATGCTTGCTCATGATATAATGTGATAATTGCTTTCTTGTTGCATGTTACTTTGTTTGGTAAAACCCTAGGAAGGAGACATAAATCTTTCTCTCCTTTGATACTTTTGTTTGTCCAAGATTGGTGAAGGCATTAAGAGACCTAGTCTCTTGCTAAGATTCAAAAGCTTAAGGCCCAAGAGGCTTTGCACCTTAAGGTTTTGATCTTAGTCACTTGATCCTTGACCTAGGTCATCTAGAAAAGGGAAAATGGCATCTAGGGCCCAAGAGGCTTTGCACCTTAGAAATCATTTTCTTAAAAGTTTAGTCCTAAGGTCCAAGAGGCTTTGCACCTTAGAAATCATTTTCTTGAAGGTTTAGTCCTAAGGCCCAAGAGGCTTTGCACCTTACATTTTGAACCTCATTATTTTAAATTATCTAAGTCTTTCTTCAAGTGTTTCATGCTTGACTCCATTTTCCCTAGAAAAGACAACGCCACTAGTCTAGAACCCTCCTTGTGGTGAAAAGTACCTTTAGAATTAGCATTCTCTCTCTCAAAGTGGTTTGACTAACCCTACTCATTGTAATTTTAGCAAACAAATGATATTTATTGCTGCTGTTATAAAAGTTTGCTACAGCCACTAGGGTTTACTTTAATTGCTGCATACATACTTGAAATAGTAGCTAAAGTTACTCAGAATCATAGTCTAACAGTTGGATATTATTGTACATGTTGAAGGCTTAATTTTATGCTTAATTGCCACACTTTCGAGTACTTTTTCTTATTGCTGTTGTAAAACATTAATTACTGTTATATATTATTTTAGCTGTTGTAAAACATTAATTACTGTTATATATTATTTCACTGTTGTAATTTTGCAACAGCCAATGAATTTTATTGATTATCTAGTGTCTGAGAGGATATGAATGACTTCTATGACTTAGTAATTGTCTATATTTTTCTTTTGATTGTTTTTGGCTTTCTTTTCTTTCTTTCTTTTTCTTTCTGTACAAATGAACCAATTACTTTGTTACCTTTCTCGACTCTCCTAGACATAGACCTAACATTTAGGTGACCAAGATAGGGCGCTGTAGGCTCAGCTAATCTTGCTATTTGATCCCTTGAGGCCACCAGAGAAGCCTCCCCAGGTTGGATCTTCTTCCATCACTAAAACGAGGGAAGTATCTACTTAGGTTACAATGGTAGAAACTTCCAATTGTTACGCAAGATTTGGAATCTTGTGGAGGGTTTTGCACAAGTACAACCTGTGACAACATTACTTAGAGCCCTCTTTCTATGTATTTTGTTTGAAATGATTGCACTGTGCTATATGGTTATATGCACCTTATATTGCTATATATATGAGAAAACTTTGCATATTTGTGTCTAACCTGTTTGGATTCACATGGATGAACATCAAAATATATTTTTAAAAACAAAATTTGAATATTTTATGTATTTTTTGATTGATCGGTTTTTGTTTTTGGTTATATGCACCCTACTTGCTATATACATGAAAAACCTTTGCATATTTGTGTTTAATGGTTTGTATTCACATGGATGAACATTAACATATATATTTTTCAACAAAATTTGAATATTTTATGCACTTTTAGTGACCGGTTTTGTTTTGGTTTTTACTGGTCCTGGGTTTGGGGTTGACCGGTTCAGTCATTGATCCAGTTCTGATAACATTACTAAAGATTCACATGATGTCCCCCCCTTCAATAGGGTCAAACAATTTATGTACATTCCATGATATGGTCTCACTAATTTGTCATACTAGAGACTCACACGATGTTCTCTTTTGGCAAGATCTCAGGCGAATTACTATTTGTGTCATATTTTTTTGTCTATAAAATAAACTTCAATGTCATTCTTCCTTGTATCAAATTGTGGTTCCGCGGACAAGGTTAAGACTTTGACTTTGTGCAAGCAATGACAGTGGAGACCTAGGCCTCCAGGGTATCACATTTTTTCTTTAGGTATCGATCTGAGATTGCAAGTAAATTTATCTTGAATTGTAGAACACTTCTTTCACTTTCAAGGTATTAGTTGCAATGCTTTCAGGCACTTCGAAATGTGAGTCGGGCTTATCAGAATTGTTAGCCTTGTTTTCACAGTTTTCCCCATACCAAAATGCTGTAAAAGGAGCTCATGAATGCCCAATAGAACATAGGAAAATTTGAGAATTGAACATGCAAAGAAGTTGATTTATCAGCTGAATAATCATCAACCCGTTGGCTAGAAACCACCATGTTTTGTTTATACATGCAGGGTACATCAGTTAACACATCAAAACTGAAGGAAAAAATAGCTTTTAGTGAGATATGGGGTGGAATCAATTTCATAAAAAAAAATCCCAAATCTCGTGACTTTGAAGTTCCCATGAAACAACCAATCAAATAGGATCTAAACGAGTTACAATGATTACTATTATAGGAAACAGGATGAATGATTATTTCAGGTGCAAAATTACCTCATGCCACACTTTTGGTACGAACTACAGGTCAGTTTGGGTGCCATCCAGTCCTCGCGTCCAGTATTGGTTGCAGTATGCAATGTGTGTAAATGAGGAATCTGAGTGGGAAAATGCCAAATGGTCAATGATGATCCCCTTTGAAGGCAGTGAATCATGGAAAGGATATAGGACCCTTGGGACTTCCAAAGAAGGATTGGTAATTGGGAAGATGTTATAGACAAATCATCATGCATCCCAAAGAAATGCAGAACATTCAACATCAGGAGCCTGCTATCAGGAAATATTTTAATGTTATCTGCATTTGCCATTCTACCATGCTGGAAATACTTGGATGGAAAGGCATAGATGAGCTATGCAGCTTTATATCAAAAAGTTGTAGAAGAACTAAGAAACTAAATGAGGGAGTTCAATTTGCCCAAAAGGTTGTCGATGCACGATATCTGTATTATGTAGAAAATAAGAGTATAGAAATTTGAGCATGCAGTGCTCTCAACAGGATTTGAGCCTGACTATTCTACCTAAAATTCCATGTGGTCTTTCAGTTCTGGTAGTTTGTCAACAATCATGTGGGTTGGTAAGATTAATCTGCAGTCAAGACTCAAGGTTTGGCTGTAAAATACTGATGGGTGAAATTGGGTTTGATTATCAAGTTTCTTGGTCTCCATTGTGTCTTTTGCTAGTGTGGATTTGACAACGACGTATGGGAAATGGTTGTGAGAAAGCTACAAATTTATGTGTACACCAATCTGAATTTGAAAGTTTCCTGTTTGGTGACAGTCGTGTTTTTCTTAGTTTCAATAAGAATTCCATCACAGGTGCTTAGCTGTATACTCTGGGAAAGAACAGGTTCAGTGCCACGTATTAAGGAAATAAAAATGGGACATTCTCCAAAATCTTACCGTAAATTGTGAGTGATATCATTATGGAGATTAGCCCTGCGAACTCCCCGGGATATCTAGGATAATTAGAGATCATGTCTTGTGGCCCACATGGTCCTAGACAGGAGTACCGAGAGCGTGAGCGACTGGCATGGTCCTCGAGGACCCATCTTCTTCTTCACCATTCGTCCCGACATCCATACCAGCCTCCATCACTACCGCCCTGGCTTGCATCGGAGAGGGCTCTTGCTCCATGAGGTAATTGGTCCCAGGTATCATGGTATGTGTCATATTTGATCATTATAACCCTCTAAGTGTATGCATTAGACTTCTTTCATTTCAGATATCTGCTTTGATCTTACACTAACCTACTTGACCACCGCTAGTGGGATTGATCAGTAGCTTAGCAAGTTGGTATTCATGGTTCGGGCAGCCACCAAAGGGGGTTTGAAGAACCATCATCCGGGCTTCCCCTCATTATCACTTTTCATCTTAAAACCCACTATCTATCCCATTCCCCTAGTCTAGCCATTAGGGATGACCTTTATCCGTGCCATCTTGTCATGGGAAGAAGGGGCCAAAGGCCTGTGGGTAAAAAGCAACCGCAAGAGATAAAAAGCCATAGGAAGAATAAAACCTTAGAGATGCTTCACTAAGGGATCCCCGAGAAGGTACAAAGCCTCTATAAGAAACCGAGGGACCCTAAGAAAATGATAATATATAAGTGCAAGACCTAACTAAGGGATGGGAGGTCTCATCAATGCAGCCGGCCCATTATGTTCATAGGTATTTAGCGGTATGACATTGCCACCATCCGTTCACCAAGCTGTATGTTGACCTTTGGTTGCATGGCCAAAGGAAGGGGGGGGGTCTCATCAATGGTTCTCTCTATTCTCGCTAAGATACTAGTGGGTAACTGCCGCCTCTTCCTCGCCACCAAGCTGTTGTCCTCATTAAGGCTTGTAGTAAAATGCAAATAAAGAAAGATAAGGCATTGCGTCGGAAAAATTGCATCTATGATCGGTAACAAAATTACCCTACAAAGGCACTCCACAGACGACAATTCAACCCTAGGTTTGACTATGACTAGACATCCCTAAACCACACATCATCATCACTATACATGGTTTGAATAACCCTTTAAGGAAACTTTCCATCTCCTGTGGGTATTAAATTCAACAGGTTGCCCTTTGGTTGCTTTTGATTTTGTATAGTGGGCTTCGTGTAGGGTCTTTGAACTATTAGAAGACTTGTTAGAGATGCTTGGCATATATTCGATAAATTTAATGATGAAATGTGATTTACATTGCCATGATAAGTTTGACTAATGAGCCCCCGAGGGGCTGAAGCTTTGATGTGCAGACCATGTCTGGGCGGATGCACCGTGAGGATCGTTGCACATGGGGATATGATTAGCGCCGACCTCCATGGGGCTGAAGAGCCCAATGGACGTTGGGATGGCGTAGGCGGGACAGCTTGTGTGATGAGCCTCCTTGCGACTAGGGAGAAGAAGGATGTTTTCATCAGACGCTTTGGTGCTAGATTTAGCCCATGGGGATCAGCCCCTAGCAGCTGGACGCTAACCTGCTGATCGTGGACGCCACCGTAAGGTGATGGACGTATGTCTAGGCGTTTGGCAAAGATGTTCAGTTTGATTGGCAATGCAGGACAGTTGTTGAGCCTAGGAGGGGCAACGCCTTGCTCATTTGATGGTTATTGGACCCTGAAAGGGCCAACGCCTCCCTTTAGTGGCTTGACGCCTTGACTTTTCTTCTCATTTTTTGGCATTTAGCATTTAAAAGTAACAAATGATTAAAACTGAACTCATAGCCTTGTTTGGCTATTTTGTTGACCCATTTTTAATTTTAAGGTCAAAGTATTGTATAAATAGAGGATGTTTTTCCTCTTGGATCATAACATAACTTGCCTCATTTAGCTCTTGTCTTGGATTTTTCTCTTGGAAGTGTGGCGCAACCTCTTGGAGGAGTTATTTCTGGTGAAGTGGTGCTATATGCTATTGGAAGGCTTCTACAAACTAGGTGTGGATTAATGCTCTTCATGATCTTGTAAGTGCATTTCTTCAAAGCTCTCTTGGTTGAATGGTTGTTGTTCAACATTTACATTCATTGTTATCTTGTTGTATTGACTTGATCCTTGAAACCCCTAGGGAGCCTACACAAGTAGGTTGAGGCTTCATGTCCCCCATAGCATGAGCATATAACAATTGGATTTGAGAAGGTTTAGCCCAGCCTTAGCTACACTAACCCCTTGTCTCAAGGTTTTGAGTTTAAATTGAAGAGTTAGTGATCCTAGGCCTAATTGTTACACCTAGGGTTTGCCTTGTGGTTTATGAGAAGCCTTGTATTGAGCAACACTTTTCAGCCCCAGATCTATTCTTATAAGCTAGCAGTTTTGCCAAAAAAGTCCCACAGTGGATTGAAGCACCAGGCATAGCTTTAGCTAATCTAGGTAAGCCTTTCTTTAGGGGTTAGGGTTTGTGGTCTTGCCTTAGCAACACCATTAAACTCTAGGCCTCTTTGTCTTTAGGGTTTGAACTCTTCTAAACCATTAGCCATACTTCTATTGACTCCATTAACCCAAGGCACCTAATTCATGATTGATTGCTTGAGCTTGTTGTGCCTCTAAAACTTTCAAACTTCTTCAAATCTGCAAACCTAACTAACCTTAAGTGCCTAACCCTAGCTAGTTTTAGGACTAACCCTAAGAGGACAACGCTGGCCTTAATCTGAACTTTGCTTGATAGAAAGGTGCTACACTGCCTGTCTTCTTGTCATATCCGTGGAGTTAAATTGCACTTTGTTGGTTGATTTTGTCAAAACGCCCACCTTTGGCTAGCTAACTCTTGCGTAATCACCAAAATTTATATATAGTTGTGACGTCATACATTATTAGAACTCTTGTTTGGATCCCAAATGTTTCAACTTTGTCATCTCTTTGATTGGTCTTGAGCTAATGATTACATTTAGGAGTTTCTATTGCGAAACGCAGGCTCTTTTTCCTTCAAATTGACTCATTGACAAAGCTTAACGCCACACCCGGCAGCTAAAAGTAGTATAGGTGACGCCACATTACTTGGATATCTTGTTTATGCTCAAAACGCTGTGACTTTTACCAGACACTGACATTGAGTCATTAATCATAACTGTAAGCTTATTTGATCAAACGCTGCACTCATTGTCTTATTGGTTGAGGTTGACGCCACATCATTGGAAAAGAACATTATATAGTGACGAACATTCTTAAGTGTATATGAGCTGATTTGACATTGCATTATTAATGATATGATGCTATGGTTTAATTGTACACACATTGAATGCTCTTGGATATACTTGTTGAAGAAGTGACTTTTACCTTTGTTTGATAATCATTGACTTCTGGCCAATAATTATATTTATTCATTGCTCATATATACATTTGAAGATAGCTTCATAAATTTGATGAAGTACTAACCCATTGCAAGTACATACTCTAGTTGTATTTATTGTCTCGTAAGCAGGTGCATTATTCAGAGGGTTTCTCTTCTTGACTATTATCTCACTTGGGCAGCAATCAGTGAAAGGGAAATTCTTTGACTATTACCCTTAGCCCTTCTACAGCCGGGACACTTGCCTTAGGATCGCCTCCCTTGACTGCCCTCCCAATAGAAAAAGAGCCCCCACCGAGGACAAGCAGGAAGCTCCTCATACGCTGGTTTCAAGCCCTCACTCAAGCCTTTGGACCTTTCCTACAAAACCGTGCGATAACAGTCCTAGTTGGTAACTTAACTACCCATTCCAAGTTCAAGGGGATGCTCAGGCAATACTACAAGGCACTTGAAGACATTGTATACATCTTTGTTTCCAATGGAACTATAAAAATCCTTGTTTACAAGGAAGAAACAACACAGAAATCAATTTTATTTGAAATCTTATTTTACTGCTGAATTAGTACTAGATAGTAGAAAATGTACAGCTAGTAGCACTGGCATGTTTATTTTGGGATGCAGAATGGTCAGGTGTTTCTGGACACTGATTTCAGCAAAATTCTAGTGTCTTTTTATTGGAATGCTTTGATGGTAGGGATCAGTTTTAGGGAACACTTGGATGGTCAGACATTATGCCAAAAAAACTTTGGGGAACCATTCATCTTATAGGTCTCTCCATTCTGTGGAAAAGATATGGAGCCGCCTTCAATGAGACCTCTACTAATTACCGCTTGTAAGAGGTTTCAACCTTCAAAGCTGAGTTAGCTGACCAGATTAGATAGACAAACATTTGACTATTTCGGAAAGATGTTACTCTCAAAAGATTGGGGTGAACTCTGACAGGGTGGCCCTCCTTGCCCATGTAGGGAGAACCTCATCAGTCATAGGTTAGTAAATCTACAGCCCCCAGATGTAACCCTTGGGTATATTAGAATTCACTGGTACAGGAGAAGATTCCCCTTTTAAAGGTTTCTTTGATTTGATGGGAGTATGATTTAAGCTTGTAGAAAATTTAATTTAACGTAAGATGAATTTTCAACGGGAAATTAAACATAAATAAAGCATCTCTTTTAACAGAGACAACACCTCTTGTTTCGGCCATGCCAATGAAGGAAAGTTATAGAATGTCGCCAACAAATAGATGATACAAAATAGATAGAAAATTTCAATCCCTTGGATTGAACCTGGAAATCCTTTCAACATACAGAAGAGTATAGTTTGCAACTAAACATGTTTTAAGTTTTAACTTGTGTTGTTTGCAGACATTAGTAAGTATTGAGAGCTTGGATATGAACATTTTGTGAACATGAAACATGGTCCCAAATTACTCCCAATCATACTTATTCATATCCAACTTTAACAGGGCCATGATAATATGATTATGCTTTGCTTGTGGTGTATAATGTATTCATAAAGCTGGACATCAAGAGCTGTGCTGGAATTATCGTTGTATGAAACTTGACCATATGACCAGCAAACTCCGATTCCACGTTTGGAACTCCAAAACGTTTGTGCTGTTAACTGGGGAAATACAGTGAGAATATTTATTCATGTCATGCTTTTAGCAAATTATGAATTTTTTATTAAAATAATCCAATCTGAATTTCCATTTGGCTTATCTGTAGAAGAGAATTGGTAAAAATGAAAACGTTTTGAATCCAAACACCATAGATAGTAATTATTTCTTTTATGTTTGCTTCTCTAATAATTTTTTCCCAGGAACTTCATCCATTTCTCTTTAATATGTTTTAGAACTCAAAACATCATCATTTCCCACAACTACAGTTGGAAATTGGTCCCTTCCTCTGATGCTTATAATCTTATAGGAACTCGGAGCATGCAGAGTTCATCATCTAAGTGGAGTTGTTTTCCCCCCTTGAAAACACTTTCTTCTGTAACTTGGAATTATTATTAAATTAGGGGCTTGATGATCTTGTTATCTTGCATTCCATTCCTTTACTTTCCATGGGAAATTTTACATGTCCTCCTGGGGATGACCTTGTTGCTTCCAGAATTTATTTGAGGGAATGTTTGTTTATAACTAATTTGGGATGCCGTCTGTAGTGATTCTCTATAGTACGGGATAAAATGTGTGGAAAGGGGGCGACTAATGGGCAGTGGTGATGGGCTTGGAGAGCGTAGCAAGAATAGTGTAGGGGATATGCCCGAGATGCTTGTGTGAAGGATGTATATGTTTTAAGGATAGGCATAAGAACAGTCTTTGTGGAGTGTCTAGTGAGGACTGGGTTGGAGGGTGAGGAAGTCCATGGAGGGAAGCAATAAAATATTAAAACAATCATTAATTTCTTCATGAAAATGTATAAATATGGGAATCAGCTTCCTGACACTTCTCTCTTTTGCAGCCTCTCAGCACAGAAGGTTACTCAGTTGTGAGTATTAGCATCCCACATGTGTTCATGCACTGTGAACATGAAACCCAGATGGGAAACATCAAAACTCAAACAAATGTAAAAACAGAAGGAAACAAGGTACTGTCACGGATTGCATGGAGTACAGATGCTTCACATTCATCTGAAGTACTAAAATGGAGAATACCGGCTGGAAATCAGTTGCATGTGGAATTTGTGTCAATATTCACTGGATTTTCAGCTTTAGTTTACGTCATGGCCATATTTGTAGCTTCTTTATATTCTTTGAAGTCTCATTGACTTGTGAAAGGACCAAATGAAAGAATGGTATGATTTTTCTTTTTAAGGTGTCATGACAAATGTTGCACATCAATGTCCTGCTCGTTTCTCAAGGAATTGAGCTTGCATGAATATCAGGAAATCAAAGTGAATTCCAACCGACTGATTTACAAAGGCAGATCACCACCGGGTTTATATCTAGGTGACGGAACTTTAATTCAGTACAAACCCTTGAGAAAGTTTAGAAATCACGTTGTGGGGAAAAGTGATGGGAAGCAGCTTTTATGGTCCCTTCAGAACATTGTTTTGCAGCAAGTACTGAGGAGATTCTGCTCCCTGGATGATTGGATATTGACATGATTGACGCGTTTACAAATTGCCAGTTGTGTTAAGGAAAGTCTTTGTTTTCAAATGAGTTATAGGGCAAGAATGTTGATGCAATGTAATTTTTGATGTTAGTTGGCACTGGTGTCCTAATTGTGTAACCATGGAAATTTGATTTAAATATTTGACGTGTGTGCAGTAGTTCACTTTAAGTAAATTTTTTCACCTGGATATACAATGAACCAAAATATATCTGACAATTATCCTCACAACATTGAGTGGTAAAAAATGGTAGATTATTTAGACCGAATGCAGTTTTGTTGTACTTTAAATCTATACAAAGAAAGACTATTTTGACTGGTCTACGTCTTATGGTGTTATCTTTCTTTTGAATCTTCCCATTAGAGGCATTTGAATGAATAGACTCTGAGTTCCTATCACTCATATGCAGTCTATCACAATAGGCAAGTAATGATATGGCTATTATTGGATGTTTAGAAACTATACATTATATTATACAATAAACAGTAGCATTTTTCCCTGAAGGTACACATATTATACAATAATATAACAGGAGTGGTTTTTTCTCTACTCTTGAGAGATGAGTAATACTAGAAGATATCATGATTTTTGCTTGTTCCATGCAACAAGTTTAGCTTGTCTTGCTTTAAAAGTAGGCTTTGCTAGAGCGAGTGAAGCACAGCAATAATATGAAAGAGATTATATTTCAGAAAGCTAATTCTTGTCAGGCAAGTTTCATGCAAGTCTCTATAAGTCACTACTATGAAATGGACATTATATTATAATTTGTATTTTGCAAGATGATGGGGACCTTTATCTTTACTTCTTACATTAGATTTCAAAACTTTATTAATCTCAAGTATTAATATCTTCCAAGGATTGTCATTGAGGGTTGTTATTATTATTATTACTTAGAATGAAATTGCAAATACTTATTATATATTTCAAGTTCATTTCATAGTGAAAAAAATCTAGAGCTTTAGCAATGTTTGAGGCACTTGTTATAGTGTGCCTCATGAAAGGATTGCATTGAGGTTTTTTCCCACAACTAATTTAAATTTGTAGTTGGGTAAAAGCCAGCATTTGGGAAATGGTGTATAGGCATGTGATTCAATTATATATAATGGGAATTTGATACCATAATATCAGATTCTTTTATTCCAATTGTGATATTTTGTAAGAATTACAGCTTGTATAGATTGGGACAATCCTCTCTTAAAGCATGCAAAGGTTGGTTTTCCCAATCTTTCCCCAATGAGTTGCTTTGTTGGATACTTTCAAGCAGGTTGATTAAGTGAGTTCTCGGGATCATTGGGACCATCATGAACGAAATTGTGAGTGGAGACTATGATGGTTGAAAGCACAAGTGACTAGTGCAAACCTCACAGGCCAGAATACGGGTGCCTAATAAGCATAGAGTTACAACTAAGCCTCAAACTTCTTCATCACAAAAAACACAATCAATTTTCATTCACATTTGTTTAGGCACTTTTGGATATATGTAGCAAGAAAACCCATAGAGTTACAATTAAGACTCAAACTTCTTCAACAGAAAAACAAAATCAATTTTCATTCACATTTGTTTGGSCACTTTTGGATATATGTAGCAAGAAAACCCATAACTGTGACTAGTTGTTTTCCTCTAAATCATAAAAAATATAATGTGTTAAAATTGACACACTTGATCTATATTTTAGAAATATTTACAATGTCAACAACAATAATGATATTATAAGAAGCTTAAATAAACTAGAGATTCAAATGATCACAATAAATAAATGCCCTAACAGAGATTAGAGGGCTTAACGAAGTTGAAGAAACCTTAAATGCTATTGATTTTTGTACCTTGGGAGGTGTTCCCCGTGTGCTTATGACCTCCTTAGCACATGAGGGAAGGACATTACACTTTGTACCTTGTACTTTTGTCTAATTTCACTTTGACTTTGGATAAAGTGAAATTTAGTCATTTTGGCCTAAACTGACTATTAATTCACAAAGGGGTGAATTAGAGACATAAAGTTGACTTAGAAAACTAAACCCAAAGTGGGTTTGTGACTTAAATGTGAAAGGGGAGATCTCAACCATTGATTAGATGGGAGATGAGATGATCTCAACCCTTCATGTTTTAGGTTTCCTTGCTAGTCAAAGAGGGGTGCAAAGGGTGAAGGAGAGCACATTCTTCATTTGTTGATTTGCTCATTGTGAGAAGAGTTCTTCTTGGATGGAGATGAGGTCAGTTTTGTGAGGAGAATTGAGCTAAGGCGCTTGCTTTCATGGAGGGAGGCTTGCCTTGTATGCCATAGCTTATTTACTGGAGAGGTTCTACTTTCGAGGAAGGCGCATTGTCAGATTGGGGCGCATCAGCTGTAGAGAGACTTCTAGCCATCAGATTGTTGTGAGATCAATTGCAGAGGGTTTCCATTCAACATAGCTTCATTGCTATGAAGGGGTTTCCAGATCTGATCTCACAGTTGGCAGTTGGAGCAGATTCAGTGGTTCTAGCAGTTTGCATGAGGGGCGCACCATTCTGCGGCGCATCTGTTGATTTCGAGCTTGTATATCAACTCAGTTGGAGTTGCTTTTGTATCAGGTTCTCTCATATATTGTGTTTACTGTAACCCTTCTTCTGCTTTCCTCATATATACATCCATATTCCAAACTGGTTTTCCCCGGGGGGGTTTTATCCAGGGTCATGTTGACCAAAAATACCTGTCTACAAATGCATGATTTAGTTTCTTAGATCTGTTCATATTCAGCAGTAAACAAT
Organism: Picea sitchensis; assembly: GCA_010110895.2. Lineage (NCBI taxonomy): Eukaryota > Viridiplantae > Streptophyta > Pinopsida > Pinales > Pinaceae > Picea > Picea sitchensis. The sequence goes on from SNQJ01S0117864.1 coordinate 25,726, forward strand.
GTTTAGGTGTGTTATGTTTATTTTGAGATGCATGTACTAATTTCTGGTGAAAAAAACGACATGTTAGAGCACCCAAAATCGAGAACATAACCGTAACAAATCAACAAAATACTTTTGGACTGTTGGTTGTTATAAAACAACAGAAAATAAATTAACTTACAGTTGAAACTTAGAACCTTTCTTTGGTCAAAGACAGACCAAGAAGGCAAGCTGATAAGACTTGGAATTTTCACAAATGCAAGGTGAAAATGCACGAGATAGGAAAATTGCACATTTTGGGGCACTTCTAGATGTTAGACCATAGGGATTATCCTTAACTTGTGTCGATCTTATGCTCTCCTAAAACAATTGTGGTATTATATACCCTTAATGGATCCTCCAAATCTATAGAATATTATTGTAAAAAGAACCAAAAGAAGATGACACCAAAAATATTATTGTAAGAAGAGCTAGAGGAGATTGAAGAGAAAAAAAGGACAAAAGTTAGTCTGAAATCCTTGTTACAAGGAAAGGCCTCATGTTTTCAATGTAACTTCCAATGTTTCAAGAATACCTTTGATATGTTCATTTTAAAAATTGATTATGTTCTAGCCATAAACAACCTTGATAAATATACCTTAGTTGATTATTTCCTAGGTAAGTCATCTCATGGACCATCACCTTTTTTTTTCCAGGTTACAAAGCCTAAGGAAAACCCCCAAGTACTTCCCCTCATTTCGAGGATGGTACCTATGGTAAACCCTAGAATCTTCATGACACAAGGTCGATCAACAATAGGGCTCAAAGCCATTAAAATAATATACGCATTAAGAGCTCAACATGTCACTTGTGGGAATTGAACCCAAGTGGGAGAGGATAATAATGATTCCTCCCAACCACCTGAGCTAAACCTAATTGAAATCTCATGGGCCATCACCTACGCAAGAAAAAAAAATTGGCACGTCATGGATGGAAAGTTTTAGGTATTTATAATTTAACATAAGGATTGCTTGTTCTAATTTGTTGAAAACACATATCTTGTTGGATGCTAGTATCAAATACTACAATCACAAGCCCCTTGATCTGGATTTATGGAGAATAGTTTTTCACTTTCAACATGACCATGATGCACAACTACCATAAAAAAAAGTTTTTTTGTGTGTTTTCAAAAGTATTGAAATCTCTTATTCTCCATGCTATATCATAGTAAACTTTTGACACTTATTTGGAGGTGTTATCCCCAATTCTAGGGATAACTAAGGAGATGATGTGTTGAGGCCCTCTGGTTGCAGACATGGAGTACCGAGAGACAGCGTAACCAACAGTGTCCATTTGCAAAAATGGAGTGCGCTTCACCACCACAGTTCCAGGTTCATTGTGATGGTATCCACCACATCAGTTGGCTTCTAGAAGACATTGGGTCTTGCTCCATGAGGTACAAGTCAGGTATTATGGTGAGTACCATTTTGATATTTGAAGCATTTGAGTTTGTTACATTTTAAAACTGTCTTTGATTATGTAATGTTTTCTTGGAAATTGTGCTCTTTGCCTTGTTTCACCTTGGTGGTTGACTTTGTGCCCTAGTAAGTGGGTCACCCTTAGGGAGAGGTTTTCTATTAGGAGGTCCTCTTGATGAGTCATCGTGCCATTCCCAATCATACTTGTCACTTTCCACACTTCATCCCCTCATCTCCTTGCCTTTTGGGATTTTGTTGTGTACTAACCCAAGAAGGGATTATCCCTCATTTCATGGGAAGAAGGGGTTGAAGGCCCAAAGACTTCTAGCTGGCAAAAGATAAAATCCAATCATGAACCTTCTAGATGCTCGCTCAGGGATCTCGAGGAGAATGAAATGTCTCTCGTAAGAAATTGATGGGACCCGTGAAAAATAACTAATACAAATGCCAACTAAGGTGGAACATGTGTGGGCATTGTTTTTCATGCTTAGGTAGAATCCCCACACATGTTTTCAACTTGGGGAAACATGATGTGACCAAGGT
>SNQJ01S0117865.1:27634-40320 GCA_010110895.2 Picea sitchensis
GGTACATTACAATCGTTCTATTAGTTTTCCTCAAAGAGATATCCCCTTGATCCCAAATATATTGGATGAATATGCAAGTGTTTTGTAGGTTTTCCATGGTTTCACTATCCTTTCAACATAAGAGATATATTTCTCATCCTGAGAATCCATGACAAATGAACTTGTCCCTGGTTAGGATTTTCCCATGGGCCACCAACCATAGAAAGGTCTCTACATTCAACCATAGATTAGTCCCTCAAATTTTCCTCCAAATATCCTCATCTAGGAGAGAGGCATGTTCTTTCATCAAATAATTTCCTTTAAAATTGAATCCTTGAACTACTTGATAGCCCCATCTAAGCTTGTTTGTAAGCACCTTCCAACAACTACAAGGGAGGCCTATTATGTAAAGGGATGTGATCAAGGTTGAGGAGACAATATCACCAATCATCGGGACTCTCATCATCCTACCAAGAGAGGTCGATAGTGTTTCCATGGGCAACAATTAGAAATTATTTGAGAGGAAGGAGGCCTATGTTGTCCTAAAACTTAGGATGTTTCTTCTAGGAATCTTCCCAAAAGAAGGTAGATTTTCCATATTTGATTTCCTAGAAATAATGATCTTGAATGAGAGATTTATTCTTCTGAGATACATTCCAAATGATGGATCCATTTTGAGTTTGATTCATCCTTATCTGGTTGTGTGAGAATATATTGGAAGAATTGTTTCTTTCCAAAGGGAGATCCATAGTTCCCCTTTATTTTGTAGCCATATTCACCAAGTATTTCCCATTGAATGCCATTGAGAATGTCTATATCTATGATACCAAGCCCTCTTTTGAACTTTAAGGTACATAGAGTATCCCAAAACACTAACACCCATTTTCTGATGGAGTTAGTCCCTCATCACAAAAAATTGCATTGAAGGGTCGGAATGTATTTAATAATGCACTCGGGGGAAGCTAAGACTAAGAAGAGATACAAAGGAATGGCCTGAAGGATGGATTTGAGTAGAATGAGCCTGCTAGTGATGTTGAGAGATTGTAAAGTCTAATTGGATAGCTTGTTGTGAAGGTGAGACAAGATATCCTCCTAAGAGTAATTGCATGCAAAAAAATCTAGGAGAGGGTCTCCCAGATATTTGGATGGAAGGGATCTCCTAGAGAAGCCAAGGATGCATGAGATATGGAGTTGAATAGGAAGGGGAGTGTTGAAGAAAAAAAAATTGGATTCGAGATGATTAATAGAAATGCTAGAAGATTCCATAAAATTTTCCATAATTTCTTTGAAATCTATGACATCCTTGGCTAAGGAATCCCATTAACATCGTATGATTTCCAAATTGGTTATGAGATAGAGGTGAGGAATAATCATGTAGATAAATTCCTCGGAGACACTAGGACTTAATGTCAACTTTGATGCTTTGTCCAAGACCTTTAGCCATGAGGATGAAAATAAAGGAGGAGAGAGGGTCATCTTGTTTGCTTCCTTGGGAATGCATGAAAGAGTGTTAGGGGGAGTCCTTAGTCAGAATAGAAAAGAAGGATAATGATATGAGTTGGAATACCCAATTGACCCAGTAGGAATGGAATTCGAAGGCCAACAATATTTATTTTATGTACTCCCAACTTAACTTGTCAAATTATTTTGACATGTCCAATTTAATAAGCATTCCCAAGGTTTGGGTATTTTTCAAAGAGTGGACTACCTCATTGGTGAGGATAATTCTATCCAAAATTTGACATCCTTCTACATATCCATATTATTTTGTTCCCACTGGGAAAGGAATAAGAGGTTTCGGGGGAGATGTGAGAACTTTGGTAATAATTTTGTAAATGAAATTACATGGTTAAATGGGACATAATTGAGAAGGATCAATTGATTGATATTCTTTGGGGATGAGGGTAAGGAAGGTGGAATTCAAAAAAGGCTTTATTCCAGATATTCTTTGTGATTCAGAGAGAAGAGCACAAACATTCAATTTAACAATAGGCCAACAATGATAAAAGAAATTAGTGGTAAAGTCATCAATTTTGGGAGATTTTCCATGGGTAAGGATCATAATAGAATATTATACTTCATATAGAGATATGGGTCACAATAGATAGTCATTATATTCATTGTTTACCAGCTTCAATATATGTCAGGTAATGGAAAGGATGCAGTATGATTCGTATGATTCGTATGGTTGAGGTTTAGATAATAGAGTATTGAAAAATGAAACAATTTAGTGTTCAATATCAAGATGGGTTGTAATATTATTACCTCGTGAGGAATTGAATTGAGTGATTTGATTATCATGTTGTCTTTGAACCATGGAGCGGTGGAAGAGTTTGGTATTGAGCTCCCACTCCTTAAGCCACCAAATTCTACATTTTTGTGTCCAGAGAATTTCCTCCTGAGAGTGCCTTTACTCCAGTTATCTAGCTATATGTTCCTCTTCTTTGATGAAATCCTCATTCCATCCTTGAGAGAAGGCCTTTTGTTGCAACTCTTCCATTTGAGTTTCCAAGTGATTTATTTCCTAGAAAAGATTTCAAAAGACCTATTTATTACAGAATTTAAGATGGAGCTTCATGGATTTGAGGAGCCACTGACTGTCATACATCAGGGTTCCACTTGGTGAGTCAACCTCCAACTACCATTTTTGAATATTCATCTAGATGTACAGATGCATGAGCCAAAAAAATTCAAACCAGGTTGATTACAAGGAGAACCTTGACCACCAATATTGAGGAAAATGGTTTGGTGATCCAAGCCCATTGCAGGAAGAATATTGACCTCCATTTGGAGTCTAGAGAGCATGAGGGATTCTGAGACCAAGAAATATTCCAATCTATGAATGATCTGTTGACTGCCTCTTATTCTATTATTCCATGTAAAAACAATATTAATAGTCTTTATATCTACTGTAATGAGATATATAATGAAGGAATAGAAGATGTCATTGTCCTACTCTAGATGATGGATTCCCCCTTTTCTCTCCTTAAGAGAAGGATGAGATTAAAGTCTCTTCCCATAATCCAGAAGTGAGCACCTATAATATGAAAGAGAGTTTTCAGAGAGTGAAAAAAATCTTATTTCTTCAGAAGTTGATGGGGGATGTACACATTGGTGATAAAGCCCAAAGAATATTCCCTATGGGACTAAATATAGCTGAAAGGATTCTTGGAGTAGCAAAGAAATTTTCCAAAGAGGTTGTAGTAGGGTTCCAAAAGATGGAAATGCATGTTGTGACCCCATTGTCATTTAGGGCTTTAAAATACCCTATTTTCCAAATTCTCTTGACAATACTATTTAAGAAAGAGATAAAAAAAGTAGTTTCTTGCAAGAGAAAGATATTGGGAGATTCATAAATTACTTTGTTTTTCAAGATCCTTTTCTATCTCTTGCCATTGAGACCATGAATATTCCATGAGAGAACATTCATTGGAAAATTGAGGTGAGGGAGGGTTGGAAAGAGTCTGTGATAAACACATTCTACCATTAAATTCACCAAGATGTCACTTATTTCTCGAAGAAATTGTAGATTGGATTTTATTCCCCTGCACTTATCATCCTTTTGATTTTTATTGAACACTTTTGGCTTCTTAGTATGGATTCCCAGGGTGGAAGAGGATACTTGATGGGGGATTCATACTATAGGTTTCATTTCCTTTTTGATGAGGGTCTATTGAACCCTTTGCGTGTGTTCCAGAGGAATATATTTGATATCTTGGAACTGACAAGCATCGATTATGCTGTAATGTTCCCCAAGTTTACCAAATTAAAAAAAAATCTTAGGGAAATTAAATCTCTTTCTCTTCGAACAACTTATATCGAAAGACCTACTGTTATTATAAATAGGTAGTTGTCATTACTATCAACTTTTCAAGGTTTATATTTTCTAGTTATTGACATAATTAACTAACATTATAACTGATTTTGTCTCTAAGTTATTTCCTATTGCACACTAATCATACACTCAAAGGGTCAAGGGTAAATTCGTTATACCCCAGACTCTCATATTACCCACATATCTTAAATAAGAATCAAGGATAGTAAATCCCCAATAACATTATGATCCTTTATACATATCTATATATATGTATATGTATTCATGTTAGATTCACAGAGGGAAAACCCCACTCGAATTACAGAAAATATTTAAGCATAGACATTAGCCCTATCTTACAGGTCTAAACAAAGTGGATTCTAAAACATAGATTGTTTGCTTAAAGTTAAGGTTCATTGCATCTATCAAAGACTTGAAACCTTCTGTCTCTGTGTGCTCTGATCACTTCTGAGTTTGCGGGCGCTATCTCCTCTTCACTAGCCCCTTCATTCAAATTCCCTTGGGCTAATGCACGATTGTGGGCACAAGCAAGAGTGGTTTCAAACCAACCTGCTTTTCACCCCACAATCTTCATCTAGCTGACATGTACCCTGTCACCAACACAGTGGTTGAAAAAGAGGATCGCTCAAGGAAATTTATCCTCCACACAAGTTTCGGCTCCACAATTCTCCCCGTCCGTCGATCTCTTGCCTCTCGGTGCTGCTTTCGATCAACGATTGCTATCAATCCTCGTTCCACCCTTTTCCTCTCTCCACGCATCTCCCCAGATATCCACAGTATTTTGACACTTAACTCCCCATATCTCCACGATCTGGCGACACACAACTCCCCTTTGGATCAATGCCTATTATTGAATCTTCCTTTCCAGCCTTCGCGAATTTCAACTCTCAACTCCACTCTCCTCTGTGTGAAAATATACCTGAGTGCAAGATCTATTGCCACCTGTCCCCTCGAATCCATGGCTAAGATCTCCTCCGCGGATTTGGCCTTCAGGAATATCAAATATCAAGTCCTTTTCCTTCTCTTTAAAAAAGAAGAATCTTGCCACATGTCCTCTTACATCGGACGACCTAGAATTACTTTGGTTCTTTTCCCAGAGTCCACAGATCTTCACCATGTCACCTCTCTGTATCTAACGACTCAGTTTGAGTTCAAGTGATCTAACGGCTCAGATATGTTCCATCACTCTGAACTTTTGATATCTCAAATCTCAATCTCTCGTCTCTACTGATTGGGTATCTCCTAGAGTTCTATATCTAGTGCCACATGTCCTCCTTCGCATCAACATTTCTCATCATTTCTGGGACTCCAGCCTTCAACGATTTCAAGTCTCAACAGCCATGAGTCTTCGGAGTGAATCCTTCTAGAGTCCACGATCTGGTGACACCCATACAAGCTATATCAATGACTAATGTTTGCTTTGTCTATTTGGCTTTGGTTGTTTCAGTTCTAAAACTGAAAAATCCAGGGTAACTCTCTCTAGATTATGCGATCTAGTGACAAGTGTCTCGTAGCAGATCGACGACTCTTAGCTCTTCCTCTCTCTGGGATTCGGTTGTTTCAACACTTCAAATTACGCCTCCTTATGGATCTCCTGACCCGTTGACATGTATCCTCTCTAGATCCAATGGTCCAGACTCTCCTTTTGCAAATCGATATTTCACGACTTGTGACTTCCAAGTTAACACTTCCTCCACATTCCCCACTTTCAAAATTTCTACATTTTTGGAGCGCCCAAATCTGATGGCTTGTGCTCCTTTGGATCTAATGGTTCATATCTTCCCTTCATGTATCAAGACTTCGTGTTTCGCGAAGTTGGATCGGTGCTCACTTCCCTGCTCCCGATCCTTAATATCCCGAAATTCTCCCTGGACAATCGACGATCCAGATCTCTCCTCAATCAACGACTCAAATTAAATTGTGATTTCACATCTCACAAATCCTCACGAATCCGCCCTTTGACCTTTCCACTCTGCAATTCAGCGAAATGTTGATCTTTTTCCATGTGTCCCCTTTCGATGGATGGTCCCAATGATTTCGGGATTTCACGTTTCAGGGTTTTCAAAGATTTCACTCTACTTCTTCCAAATCTTCTGGTTTGCAAAATTTCGATAATTCCTTCCAACTAACCAGTGCAATAATTCTCCAAGATATAACGTCTTGAAATATTTCCACTTCTCCTAAATGGATATTAACCCTTGATCTTCCTTCGATTACCTCGAATTTATGTGCTCCACCTTTAGACACTTCAACTCTTCAATTAAAACCACTTAGACACTTTTCTAAGTGTTTCCTCTTGAGAATAAAAACCACTATTCCTCCTGAAATTTGTTTTCTCTTTCTTTCCTAACTTGGGATATTTCAAACATTTCAAAGACTACGGCTTGCATATTTCTCTTGTGATCCCTGCAACTTTAGGTCTCGTCTGTGTTTCTGAAAGCATTGTCCCTCTTGAGATTTCGTCAATGAAACATGACTTCGGCCCGGCGCACAATTGCACTCTCTGTGTAGCTTCACATTATCTCTCCTGATATTTTGAATGTCAAAAGAGTCTTGACCTTAACTTTCTTGCAAGTACACTCGATCTAACGACCGAGATTCTGTTGAAAATGATACGGATATACACTAGAAAATTATTATCTTGGTATTTTTTATACCAGGATCCTATAAATAGCTGGTTAAATTTATCTCTAATCCTTAAATAAAATGATAGAGGGGAAACCCCTACTGGAGGCGATTTCGCTAAATAGTAGTTATGATCGCAGGTTTTATGTAGAGTTTGAAGACTCATTTAAATATTGGACCGACCTTGTAATAGGTAACAGGTTTCTGTATCTAAATACCTAGACATCTTCTCCTTAGATTATCAAAAGAAGAGAAACTATAACCTTTTTCTATAATTAATGCAATCAGCTAAAGAGGAAATTACTTGAAAAAATCGAGAAAAGGTTTCCTGTGTAATAGATGTTCATGTAGCTCGGAAAATAAGTATAGGTAATAACACACATACAGATATATATTTCAATTCTTATATTCACTCAACATTTAATTTGGTAATTGCATAATTTAAACATTTCTTAATATCAGCCATAGATTGATCCGGTAATTACTTCCTATTGTATCCAGAGATTAAATCACATGAATAGGATAACTTTAACACTTTTGTTAACAATAATACACACCGTAGTTCTTATTAACTCTACTCAGGAAACTTCCATACATTTGTCAACAGTTAACACATACAACAATATTTCTTGGCTCTACTCAATGCATAAATTTAACTTTAAAGACTTATTCAATAATTGATTTCCTTCTACCCAGCAAGTAGATGTAGTCTATGAGTCATTAATCAATATATGCAAAAGCATCTTGTGCCTAGGTTTTTTCCCCTTGGGAATTTTTGCAGCTTTAGAAATCCCTAATTTTCAGGGGCTGCCAATGGTCAAATTCTAGATTTTCCACTTGTAAAATTCATCCCTAAGGTAGTTCAAGCCTGTTCCCCACTCATGGAGTCATGGTCAGCTGATTTGAACCTGGTTGTTCCATTTGTCTCCCAACAGTAAATATAAAAAATATTTATCTCTTACAAGTGTCATAGTCAAAGAGTTAGTTGGTCAAATCAAATCTTTGCCCAGTCAGTCAAAAAAATTAATTACAATTAACTAAATTCCCAAAATCGAAATTTCCATAAATGGAAATAATTTTCCAAATTCGAATTTTCCAAAAATGGAAATAAATTATTGAGTACAACACTGTCCTCAGTGTTTGTTTCTTTCTCGGAACATGGTTGGATAACATTTCTACAAATCTTCCTCCAATTCCCAAGTAGCCTCCTCAGGACTAAAGTGCTTCCATTTCAATTTTACCTGGGAAACAACTCTGTTCCGTAGTGTTATTTCTCTCCTGTCCAGAATGTGCAGAGGTTTCGCTTGGAACTCACCTTCTGGTTCCACCTGCACAAAGTTCCGATTGATCATATGAGTAGGATCATGAACATAATGTTTTAACAAAGAAACATGAAATACATTATGAATTTTCAGATTTGCAGGAAGTGCAAGTTGATATGCCATGGGTCCAATTCGGGCTAAGATATCGAAAGGGCCATAGAAATTGGGTGCCAACTTGGCACAACTTCCTAGATTTAATGAACTTCTTATTTCTTTGAATTTTAAATACATGTGGTCTCCAACTTGAAATTCCCGGTGTCTTCTTTTCAGGTCCATGTAACTTTTGTTGATCCTGTGCCTCTTTTAAATTTTGTTGTACTTTTCTTAGTGTACTCTCCATTTCTTGGAGAATTTATGGTCCCACCATGAGTCTGTCAACTGGGTTATCCCAGCTAATTAGAGTTGTACACTTTCTTTCATACAGTACTTTGAAGGGGCTCATCTTAGCTGACGTCTCATAACCATTATTGTATGCAAATTCCACCAAGTGCAGGAAGTCTTCCCACTTACTGGTTTTGTCCTTATGTACATTCATAGAATATCTTATACGATTCAGTTTGTTCATTCAGTCTGCCCATCTGTTTGTAGATGGTAGCTTGTGCTGAAATTCAAGTTAGTATTCAACCCTACAAACAATTATTTCCAAAAGGTAGATGTAAATTTTACGTCTCTATCCAAAATCACCATTTTTTGGAATACCATGGAGTCCAAAAATTTCCTTCATGAATATTTCAACGATGTTAATATATTTATAAGTATATTTTATAGGAATAAAGTGTGGAAGCATGTTAAGCTTATCAATTACTACCATAATTGAATCATTATGTTTTTTAGTTCTAGGCAAACCTGTGATAAAATCCAGTGATATAGTTTCTCATTTCCATTCTGACACAAGTAGAGGCTGCAATAGGCCGGCTAGGTGTTGGTGTTCAAACTTCACTTGTTGACAATCTTGGCACTTAGACAAGTATTCTGATGTATCGCCTATCATATTAGGCCAATAAAATAACTTCCTTAGTGTTGTTACCGTTTTCTGGTATCCCGGATGACCAGAATATGGTTTCTTGTGTACTTCGTCCCACACTATTAACTTTAGTTCAGCAGAATCTTGTATGAATAATCTATTTTTGAATCTTATTAGACCATTTATGTCCAAACTCAGATCTGTTCTGTCTAACTTTTCTGCATTATTTTGTAAATCTGCTACTTCTTTAATGTAGTTTTCATCATTATTACTTCCAGCCTTTATCCTTTTCTCAATGTCTCTTTCATCCTTGCTAATGTTCATCTCAAAAGACCCATGAATTCTTCTACTTAACACATATGACACTTTGTTTTCCTTACCCTTGATGTGTCTTACCTCGAAGTCAAATTCGCTCAAGAAGGCTAGCCATCTTGCTTGCCTTGCATTAAGGTCTATTTGACTAAACACAAATTTCAGACCATTGTTATCAGTCAACAAAAGAAATTTTCTGCCCATTATATAGTGTCACCACATATTTAATGCATGGATGATAGCTGCTAACTCTAAGTCATGAGTGACATAATTTTGTTCATGATCTTTTATTTTTTGGGACTCGTAACAAATGATGTTCCCTTCTTGAGTTAGGACACCTCCCAAACCTTCTCTTCTCGCATCCACATAGACAGTCTTTATCCAAGTCTTCTACCCTTAAAATGGGTGCGGTTGTTAACAATTCTTTTAACTTATTAAAATTGTCGTGACATTTCGGTGACCAATTAAACTTGGTTCCCTTCTTTTGTAAAGATGTGATAGGGTATGAAATTTTAGAGAATCCCTCTATAAATCTACGGTAGTATCTGGTAATTCCCATGAATGACCGTATGTCTACTACATTCTTAGGGATATGATGGCTCTTATTTTCTATGGGTTGACTACGATACCTTCTTCATATATTACATGTCCTAAGTACTGTATTTTCTTTTGATAAAATTCATGTTTGTCGAATTTAGCATATAGTGTGTTCTTTCTTAAATTTTGCAATACTATCCTTAGATGTTCTTTGTGTTCTTCTTCATTTTTAGAATATACTAGGATATCGTCAATAAAAACCAAAACAAACTTATCCAAGTACTGACTAGAAATATTGTTCATTAAACACATAAATGTTTTTGGTGCATTAGTGAGACCAAACGGTATAACAACAAATTTGTAGTGCCCATATCTTGTCCTAAATGTTGTTTTACTTGTGTCTTCATCCTTTATTCTAACCTGGTTATAACCATATCTTAAATCCAATTTAGGAAAAATATTTTCCCCGCATACTTGATCGAACAGATCATTAATTCCAGGTAAGGGGTATTTGTTCTTAACAACCATTTTTTTAATTGTTTGTAATCAATGGATAATCTTAGAGTTTTGTATTTCTTTTCAACAAAAAGGATCGGTGCTCCTCACGGTGATACACTTGGATGAATGTATTCCTTGTCCAACAGTTCTTGTAGTTGAATATTTAATTATGTTAATTTGGGTAAACTCATTCAATAGGGCGCCTTAGATATAGGAGTTGAACCAGGCAACAGGTCGATAGAAAAGTCTATCTCTCTCCTTTGGGGTAGTTCAGGTATTTCGTTGACAAACACATCTCTAAAATCATGCAGGACGACAAAATCTTCTAAGCTAGGTTTATTTTCTTTTTCCAACAGATTTTTCACTTGGATAACATAAATCTGACAACCTTTTCTCATGCATTTCTTAAATTGCATTCTTGAAATCTGCCTGACTAAGACTGGTTTTTGTATGCCTTGTACTGCCCTAATTGTGTCATTTGCGTCTTTGTAATTGAGTGATTTTTCATAACAATCTAAAACTACTTTATGCCATTCTAACCAGTCCATTTCGATAATTATATCATAAGACCCTAATCGTAGAATATTTAGATTTATCTTCTTTTTTTTTACCACCTAAGATGAACTCACACTCATAAATAAAATCAGATACTTTTCTTTTTGTTCCTATTGCTAGTTGTACTAGACAATATTTTGCATGTCTTGTTTTCTTAAGTTTATTTGAATCCACTACACCAGGAGCAATATAAATCAAAGTAGCTCCTAGATCAATTAAAACACAAACACGAGTATTGTTAACTTTACCTTCAACTTCCAATATAGTGGACTGATGATCATATTGTCAGCCATCCACGACTGCATTGATTTGATGTAAATTTGTGCACACATTTACCACTGTAGAGGCTTAACGTAGGTTGTCAACTATAGTCTTGGTTGCAGAAGTTAATCGTGGACAGTTCCTCCTTAAGTAAGGTTCTCCACATTCCTAGAATTTTAACTGTCCTCTAGGGCTGTCCCAAAACTTCTTTGTTCCCAGATTAAGTGGCTTACCACCTCCTTGGGTGTTCTGAAACTCTTTCCTTGTAAAATTATTTGTTTCATTCCGAAAAGGGGCTGGTTGATATCCCTTCTTCCATTGGTTCATTTGGTCTTGTTTCTTGTCTTTCCAAGCCCTGGGAAATTTTGAATGTTATTTGTATTGGTCATAACACATTCGAACCTTCCTGAAAACTTCACTTAAGGACTTTGGGTTGTCGAATTCAATTCTATCCTTATTGTATTTTGGTAAAAAACTTAGGAACCACTAGTTTTTTACTTTTTCCTACAAATATAAGGTACAAACATCAATAATTCCAAGAATTTGTTTATCAGGTCATCCATACTCATTTGACCGATTCGTAGTTCATAAAAATCCTTGGTTTTTCTTTCATAGTAACTTTTAGATAAATATTGTTTCTTAAAGTATTTCTTGAAATCCGACCACTCCATCTGTTTTTATTTTAGGCCCTTGGACAACTTCAGGTCCTGCCACCATATGCTTACTTTTCCTTTCAGGTTATAGATCAACATTCTAACCTTCATATTGTTGGAATAGATGTAGATCTGGAAATACTTTTTTTATGTCAAGTAACCATGCTTCCCCCTCATCTCCTGTCCTCGATTCCCCGCTAAAGGTGGATGGTTTGATTTTTTTAAACTCTCCCTCAAGACGGTCCACATGTTTCCTTTTCCTTCCTATGGTTGTTTTATCTTCTACTGATGGTGTACCTTCAGAACAGATGTCCCTTTTGCTCCTTCAGGACCAAAATTTTTGGAGGCCCTTTGGCTGACCTCTTCTTCCTCATTATTGTCCTTCAATATCTTCTTTGTTACCATGCTATGCAGTAGTAATTCATTTATTTTTTGTTGTTCTTGGTGTGCCTTTTTCAGTTTCTCATTGTCTTCTTTGAAAACTTGCAGTTCCACAATGAGATTTCTCATGGTTTCTAGAACCTCGGTAGGTGAACTTCCATCACTGTTCTTCCTTGGATCTTCATAAGGTCTTTGCTCATGATTCCCCTTCAGTCTGATCTCAGCTTCATTCTGCGATGCCATGATCACAACATAAATAATGTTTTTCTATTTGTAACAGTAATTGTTTTGTTAGTTTTTTCATTAAACGGAAAGCATCTGCTAAGAAAACATTTTTGGCCCTGTTTAAGGTCCAAGTGTTGTAACCTTTTCTCTGATACCATATGCAATGTTCCCCAAATTTACCAAATAATTTTTTTTCTTAGGGACATTAAATCTCTTTCTCTTCGAACAACTTATCTTGAAAGACCTACTGTTATTATAAATAGGTAGTTGTGATTACTATCAAATTTCCAAGGTTTATGTTTTCCACTTATTGACATAATTAACTAACATTATAACTCATTTATCTCTGATTTATTTCCTATTGCATAGTAATCATGTACTCAAAGGGTCAAGGGTAAATTCTCTATACCCCATCCTCTTAGATTACCCACATATCTAAAATAAGCATCAAGGATAGTAAATCCCCACTAAATTTATGATCCTTTCCACACACACACACACACACACACACACACACACACACACACACACACACACAC
>SNQJ01S0117867.1:15447-35055 GCA_010110895.2 Picea sitchensis
GTTTTTTTCTATTTAGTAAAGAATACATTATGATACCATAAAACTATAAACCAGTTAAAAATTTTGATGATAACAATAAACTTAAAGAAAATTCACAATTTATTTATTTGGCTTAATACAATAATTGAACAAATTATAGAAACATTTCCCTAACTTCGTGATTACACACACATAGACACTACAACTAATTACAATTTATAATAATAATAGTAATCTATTTTTAAGGTCACGACCAAGCCAAACACCAATTTATGAGACTTCCTTGTTTGTGGGACAAGGGACCCCCTTAGTATAGTGATTTGACCACTAAAGTCTATGGAGGTATACATACCCTACCCCTCTTTGGATTTGAACTTGTGACCTCCGACGAGGAAACACATGTTCTTAACCATTAGGTCCACTTAGGTTGTACCTACCCTACCTATATACTTACCTACACTCTCTATTTATAAAGTTAAAAGTGAACTAAAAGTTATAATGCCCTCTCAATAAAATGGACTAATAATATAACCACTACATCGAAGTGTCCATTTTTTTTTAATAGTGTGTGGTTTTAACATTTTTACTATAAGTCCTAACTTTAGAGGACCACATATGTGTTCACTTTATATTTAATCCACCATACTATGAAAGGCAAGGCCTTGACTTGTTCTTTTCAAATGATTTCTATATAATTCATACCCACACCACCCTAAATTCAGAATCCCATGCCACTAACAAACAAACAAACCTTTTTTAAATATGGTAAATACTTACATGTGGTACCTTCATGTTTTAAGATAATGATGTTTAAATTACCCAAAAATAACTATCATATGTTACTATTCACGAATGCGGGTTGACGCATCATCGTTATTTAAGGAAAATCACACCACTTAAAGTAATCTAGTGGTGGTTCACAAGAGGAAGACTCTCATTGTTCCCAACCTACAGATCTTGGGCCATTACCATGTTTCCTTATGTTCGAGGAAGATGATCTCTTAGCCAATCAAAAGCAGTTTTAGGTCTTACTCCAAGACCAAAAGGTAGTTTCAACCTAGATAGTATATACAAGAAAGCCAATGTCCCTTGTGGCCATCATTGTGGTTGCCTCCAATGGATTCATGTGCTTTTTAAGTAGCATGTAGCCTTAGTTYYATAGATGAGAACAAATACTACCCTCTATCACAGTTTAACCTCTTGCACAAGAGGAAAAAACATGTGATTTCTTAGAAAACACACCATTGAAATTATGGTGTAATTTAAATACCATCATAAATCCATATTAACTTTGGATCTATCATGTGCCAAGAGAAATCAAATCCCTCGAGGTGTAAGCCTTCCCTCAAGTTTTTTCAATTTAAAAAAAGTTTTCACCCTTGAATAACGTGATCCTTCTGTGAATGATAGATTCATATTTAAGATGGATCTACATTGGTTATTCATATATATGTGTGTGTGTGTGTGTGTGTGTGTGTCATGTTGCATACTACCTCAATTGACCATCGGTTGTGGCGCTAACCATAATTCTTAACTTATATTGTCACAATACCTTTGGGTGGCTCCAATTGTACAAGAGTGACCCTAACTTCACGACTACATATCAGACACTTGGCACAGGTAAACAATTTCTAGAATTTCATCTCTAGGATGCATTTTTGTGCTATTTGGGCCATCTTTGTGTTCCTTCAAGTAAGCGTGCAAAGCTGATTTGGGAAGCACATTACAGTCATGTAGCAAATAAATTCGGTGTGGAGAAGACAATATAAGTACTTCAGAGTATTTCTTATTGGACAAAAAACGGATAGGATGTCAAAAGGTATATTATATCATGCACTACTTGTACCATTGCTAAACCTACTATAAGAAAGAAAGGAGTGTATGCTCCTCTACCTACCCCAAACGATCCCTAGGAGCAAGTCTCCATGGATTACATGTCAAGTTTTCTCTCCACCAAGCATGGTAATGATTCTATCTTTGTAGTTTTCAATTGGTTCTCTATGATGGGCATTTTGGGACTGTGTAAGAAGAGTATCACAACTGAAGCCATTGTTAAGCTCTTATTTGAGTGTGTTTGGGTTCATTTTGAGCTATCACATATCATTATTTTAGATAGGGACACCAGGTTCCACAATACCTTCTAATATATCTTGTGGTCTTTGATGGACACCAAGCTGACCAAATCGATTGTCTTTCACCCCAAAATGGATGGAAAAAAAAGTGGCCAATAATATGATTGTGCATAGCCTATGCATGTACAACTCCAAGCATGCACTTACATGGGATGAGAGCATTCCATATGTTCAAGTTTCAACATAGCTAAAACATAGCCTCCACAACTTTATTGGTCACAACCCTTTTCAGATGTGCTTAGGGTTCTAGCCATTGGCTCACATTGATGTAGCTTTTCCCATTCCATCTTCACAGGAAGAGTCCTCCCATGCTCAAACCAAGGAAGATAGAGAAACCAAAATATGGTTGCAATCTACAACCAAAATATGGAATATAAATGATAGCAAGTGGTAAAAAAAACAACATCATGAGGGAGTACCACCAATAGAGAAGCCATGCACAATTATAGCACCAAGCTAGAAGGGTTTTGGGGTGGAGAAACCAAACATATATTGATGCCGATCACAAATGCCATGTTGAATGAGAGGGTTCGTGAAACATGGAGAAGGGGCATGATATACAATGTAATTGAATGCAAAATGAAGAAAATGCCTACCTCCACACACATGACTACCTCGTTGGATGGTGTCATATGCCTTGTGGGTTGGTCTATGTGGCCAATTTTTCTAGGGTTTCTAAGGGTTACCCACTACTAACGTCCCTCCCTTATCTCACATTATATATAATTACTTCAATTACTCCATATAAAATTAAAATATTAATGATTGAATTCTTAAATTTCAATAAAAATACATCATGATAATATAAAGTTAAAAGTGAACTAAAAGTTATAAGGGCATGTCAATAAAAGGGACTAATAATATACCCATTACATTGAAGTGTCCATTTAAAAAAAAAATAGTGTGTGGTTTTAACATTTTGACTATAGGTCCTCACTTTAGAAGACCACATACGTGTTCACTTTATATTTAATCCACCATCCTATGAAACGTGAGGCCTTGACTTGTGCTTTTCCATTTATAGGTTGAAAAGGAAGAAGTAAGGAAATAATGTTGATGGAAAATACTTGAAGAATATGAATATGGGGATGAAATATAAGGAATTGAGTCATCTGTAGTGAGAGAGCAACATATGCATTTGTAACAAGAACATAGTGGGCATGAATGTCTCTGTTGGGGTTAGTTATAGGTTCTCATTTCTTCTTTATACGAGAGAGTAAGAGAACTCATGGAAAGAAAAACCAGACAAGTTAGAACTTCAGAACTTTATCAGTAAGTAAAATCAGTAATTTAAGTGTTCTTGAGCATAAGTAAACACGTTTGCTTTACTTTTTTCTTCAATATATATACAGGACTAAATTGTCCTCATTTAGTGTAAATCTATTGTGGACTCAAAGATTACATAGCATATAAATAATGTTTGGTGTTTTTTGAAGGTATATTTCATATGAGATTTGTGTTAGGCTAGGAAGTAGATCTTGTATTATAGGCTCTCTAATGGTGCATTGTACAATAGTGTTTTTTTTTATTCTAATAATAGCATTTAGGCAACGTCTATAAATAAAAGGCCATTTCTTATTGCATTTTACACAATTAATCATCCCATCTTTTATTAATGCAGATGCACTAGTTGGAAGATTACAGATGACACATACATGTTCAAAAGGGGTTGAGTATGCATTTGTTGCTATTAGTGCACCTTCAACATGTTTATATAACATAATAGTTAATATATAAAACAACATAACATATATGTTTTTAAATAAACTTGTCTACAAAGTTTGTAAATATAGTTGTATCTCTATACATACAACATGTGTTGAGCTAGTTATTTTCTTCAAATCTTATATTGTCTTTGTGATGAGTTCTGTTATAAATGTTGATTGTGTTGTGTAGAATATTTTTTCTTTCACATCTCTTATCATTGTTATATTCTTAAACAACATTATATGAAATTCCCTCTTTTGTAACTATTGGTCTATTGAAGTAAAAAAATGTTTATATGTTTCAAATAGTTGAAGTTATAACATCAAATATTATGATAGTTATGCAATCTGATTAAAGACATATAAGTGTTTAAAAGTAAAAAAAAATTGAAAATTGAAAGTTGTATTGTTACTTTGTCATTGTTTGAGTTTCCATCCTTTATATGTAAAGTATATTGTATCCCCACCTTTCTTGAAAGTGTGACAGCAACCCAAATTGTTGCAATTCAATACATGTTTATATTTTTTGCAAATTTTTTAATTGTTGTGTCCAGTATGAAACTGTATTCTTGGTAAATTGCAGGGATTGTCTCCACAATACTTTATTTTTCTCGCAATATAATACAATTAGAGTCACCGTGATCATAGTTAGTTTTTAGTAGAATTTTAAAATTTGTAATGGACAATCCATTGCCAAGTAAGATCTTTTTCTCATGTTTTTTAATAACATGTGTAGGGACAACCAAGCTAACTATCATCATGCCTTTATCATCTATCATATCGACACACAAAATTCAATGTATTTTATTTTTTTTGTCCAAATATGTGTTGTATATGACCATTATGTCTCCAATGAATACTTTGAATACTTTTCCAGTTTTATGACTATTCAATTCTTCTATTGATACTATATTGGAAGATGTAAATCTAAGTCTGTACATAAAGAATGTATAAAATAAGTAACATCAGGGACATTTTATACATTTTTTTTCATAACTTCACAATTTAAATGCATTCTATTGATTACATTTTCATATACATACTTTTTAAATTGCTCATGTTGCACTATGTTGGTTAGTTCACCTGTACTTGTTATTATTTCTTATGAACTTGAAATAATAATTATATATGACATTGACATTTGAACTAGATCATCGAAAAATCAGTAAACATATTTATTTTCCATATGTAATAAAAAAACAATTTATAAATATTTACATGTGCATTTTTTTGTTATTGTGATTCCTGACTGCTATGCTTCATTCACTTATCCATATTTTCTTGATTTAAAAATTCAAACTTTTACTATGTATAAATAACATATTTTATATTACTTTCATATCAATATATACCATTTCCCTTTCCATTCATTTTTTATACGAAAATATGTACATTAACTATGAAATACATATTTTATATTGCTTTCATATCAATATATACCATTTTCCTTTCCATTCATTTTTTATACGAAAATATGTACATTAACTATGAAATACTTAAGAGTATATATTATATTATATAATAATGCAAAAGTGTTAATTAGAGGTGCAAGATAAAATTGTTACTATCCCAGTCAAGATTTGAAAATGAAGAATAATTTTATATTGCTTTCATATCAATATATACCATTTTCCTTTCCATTCATTTTTTATACGAAAATATGTACATTAACTATGAAATACTTAAGAGTATATATTATATTATATAATAGTGCAAAAGTGTTAATTAGAGGTGCAAGATAAAATTGTTACTATCCCAATCAAGATTTGAAAATGAAGAATAATTTTATATGGCTTTCATATCAATATATACCATTTTTCTTTCCATTCATTTTTTATATGAAAATAGGTACATTAACTATGAAATACTTAAGATTATGTAATATATTATATAATAGTGCAAAAGTGTTAATTAGAGGTGCAAGATAAAATTGCTACTATCCCACTCAAGATTTGAAAATGAAGAATAATAATGAATTATTGATGCACTACTAAGTGTTAAAAAAAATCATAAATTTAAGGTTTCAAACAAATCTAATTTTAACTTATTTTTAATATCCTAAGTTTACAATTCAATCATAAAGAATCAACTCAAGTCAACGAAGCTTCTCTAGCTTTATGTTAATTTATTGTTAATATCTTAAGTTTATAATTTAACCATAAAGAACCAACTCGAGTCAACGAAGCTTTTCAAGCCAAAGCTAGAGAAGTAACTATTGGTAGGCCCCAATCCTTTGACCCGCCCCATCATCTCTACCTCCAATCACTGGAGACCAAACTATGTGAACCATAACAGACCGAAGCATACCAACCCATCATCAAAACCATCCTTTCAGACACACCCACTTTGTACAGAGAGCTATATCACTAAGGTTAATGGTTGAAAGAGTTTGAGATCCCTTGGTTATGGCTATGAGATGGACATAGTACATAGAAGCATTGACATACATAGTATAATAGAGATATAACTTGGAAACATTAGTACACATAGTTTAATAGACATATGATATAGAAAATGTAATACTAGAAGATGATAATATATTTGGGATAATGACAATTATAATGTGATAAGTGACACTAAATAATGTTTATATTCATTTTTTTAAATGCATAAAAGGTTTTATAAATGGGTTTTATTTATGACCAATTTTATGTAGGAATTTGATTTCAATGCTTACATCCTAAAGTAGTATTTTGAATATTTTTGTATTAGCATTGAATAATAGAGATAAATAATTTTCCATATTTATAGCAAGGAATGGTTTAATAAGAAATTCAACAAGGCTCTAACGGATTCTGATGAGTTTTTTTGAAAAATAAGAAGTTAGAAGATTTTATGGAAATAAAGAAAAAACATAAATTACATAATGAAATTTTTGTAAGCAATTACCTCACCACCTTATGAAATAATTAGCATACAAAGTCAAGTGTTGCTCAACTAGATATATTAAAGGCTTGCAAAAATATGTTGCAAAGTCATTAATGGGCATGCACTTTGATCAATGTAAGATGTTCTTTAGCAAAGATTGTAAATTTCTTGAATTTGGTGAATTCATACCACAGGAATTGGATATCTCAACAAAAATAAATCATAGAAGAGGGGGTGATGAAGCAGAGCTTGATAAGATATGTGCATTATTATGGGATACTAGTACTTGTGTGAAGGTGAGAAATTTTCCATTCTAAAATGATTTTAATGAAGCTAAACAAAGCAACAAATTTAGCATTGTTTTAGATGATTTCTGTGAAAGTCATCATAGGAGTGAAGTTGAGGATAATAAGAAAAAATGTGATAGTGTATATGAGAAAGTTTATTTGAAAGAACAAAGGAAATTGCTAATGCATTGCAAAATGCCACAAAGATGATTTATGGGAAGGTTACTGCTTCTCCAAAGACATACCATTTTTTTAATAGATCATTAATGAATAGGAGAGGAGGCCTTCATGTATCTTCATTGTTAGACACATGTACAAAGACAATGCAAAGGATTTAGATGCAAATGCCTTATGTCTTGATAAAAGTATACTAATTCAAATCATAGTCAAGTCTTACATCAATTGCATGATAGCTCTTACCTTCAAATAAGGATATTAGTGAGCCAACTAAATCTCTATCTAAAAAAGTGTCTTATCTAAGGGTATTAAACTGGGCAACTACCAAAAAATGTTCAACAACATTGAGAATAACAAGTTAACCTAACCGCTCAAGCTATAATATCATTCAAATCCCTTAAACATCTCATTTACTTATATAAAATGTATATTAATCACAATTTTAAAATATTTAAAATTTGCCCTTGTGTAATCATTGTATTATAATATAAAAACAAACTATAAAAATGGTTAATATTATTACATGGTAACCACAAATCATATGACGCATGACTATATTATACATACACTCTTCATTATTTCTTGCATAACCTTTTAACTTATTCCATTGTATTTATCATCTTCTCTAAAACTATCATTACATATTGGTTAACCTTATCAACCAATGTGAAAATATAACCAAATTAGATTTAGCTTAGGTCATCTTTAACAAAAGCATAATTTCAATCAAAGTTAATCACAATTTTCTTATTGGTATATGCCAAAGTATATTGTGGCTAATGTTGAATAAGAACACATTTACATGGGTTGTCTTCCTACAATTTAAAGGTGAAGATACAATGAATAGGTTAAGTTACATTTGCATGGGTTGTCTTCCTACAATTTAAAGGTGAAGATACAATGAATAGGTTAAGTTATATATGAATAAGTTATAACAATCATTTTTAAGTAAAATTAATTTGACATGTTAGATTTTATATGTTATATATATATAAATAAGTTATAGCAATTATTTTTAATTAAGTTAATTTGAATATGTTAAGTTTTATATGAATAAGTTATAGCAATTATTTTTAACTAAGTTAATTTGAATATGTTAGGTTTTGTATGTATGACTAAGTTATATATGTTAAAGAGATAATATTATTTAAAATAATGTTGGTTTTCTTATTTTAGAATTTCGCAATACTATATATAAAAATAAAAATAGAAAAAATTAAAAAGTAATTTTTACCTCAAAATTTTTCAATTAAAAAAACAAAATTATGAATAAAAAAATGATATATATATATACTCTATCTCAAAAATTCCAATTAAAACACAATTATGAATAAAATTGGATATATTTAAAATAAAATATTTCAATGATGATTTATTCAAGGCTAACTCCTTTGGAAATGAAACGATGAAAACTTTGGTCTCTAGGACCATGTATGAAAATAAAAATATATGCCTATTATCCCTAACGAGTTCTCTCCTTTCATTTTCTAATGATGTAAAGGGGATAAGCTTGATCTTCAAAGATAGCTTCTTCAAAATAATGAATAGAAAATTAGCCATCTTTTGAGAAGACGTTTCGAACCAGTTTCCTCTATTTTCACGAATTAATAACTTTTAAACGGGGCAAGAATATATTATGCAAATGGATATGTAATATGTTTATCAATATTGGGGATCTTGGGATCAAAATGCTAATGTAGTTAGTGGAGTTTGAGAACCAAAAAATTTGACTTTATGGTAGGAAGAAATATTTAAAAATGAAGGGAATTGTAAAACAAATTATAAAGAAAGTGTAAATGATTTTAAAATAGAGAAATAAGTTTCAAGAAAAGTTTCTTGATCAAATTGGATTATTTAAAATCGGTATATCGATATCAATTGTTAACATGAAATATAATTTAGGTAAAAATACATAACCTTGATTTATAATGTAAAAATCTAACTTTTTTATTCCTCCCAAATTATGTTTTTTTGATTATTCCTCTCACCCCACCCTCATAAATGAGGGTGGAATGGGATTACCAGAGAAAATATATTATGTTTCTCTATTATCCCCCCCACCTCTCAAATTCCAATCTCATTATATATTTTCTTTATTATCCCTCACCACCTTTCATTATTATGTTTCTATTATTCCCACTTTTCACCTCCACCCCTTACATTTAGGTAAAATGAGGGTAAGTGGGAATAATAGAGAACATATTGTGGGTGGTTGGAATAATAGAGAAAACATAATTATACATTTCTTCTATTATCCTCCCACCCCACCACACCCCCACCTAATATTAGGCTTCTTTTATTATCTCCCTCCCCTACTTCCCCTCATAATTATGTTTTCATTATCCCACACCTCAATTCTCACCCCCACCCTCATTTAGGGGAATGAGATGGGTGTGGGAATAATAGAGAAAACATAATTATGTTTTCTATTATTCCCCACCACCCCTACCCTCGCCCTCATTTATGTTTTCTCTATTTTTCCCAGCCTAATGAGAGTGAGAGTAGGGAGAATAATAAAAATATAAAAAAGAAAAAAAAAACTTGAATAATGAGAAAGAAAAATCTCAATCTTATTCAATCAAAGTCAACATCCCATAAAAATGAAATCACAATCTCAAATTGAATTTAGAGAGCAAAGCATGGATATTAGGAATCCATTATGATTAGACAAAAACTCTAGTGATTTGAATATTCGTTTCTTAATAATAGAGAGAGACTGAGCTATCATTGAAAAAATTAAAAAATTAAAAGATGGGAAAAAGATTAAAATTCATAATCATATAATAGGAAATTGATTTAACCTTTAAAAGAGAGATTACAATTATTGACCTCATCCTCAACAATCTAAATATCTAAATGCATCATCTTCTAAGGATGGGCCACATGGAATTGATGGCTTGGAAAATCTTAGTGGAGATTCAAATTGATGGCATTGGTTTGAAAAAAGGTGACTCTACTATAGAAGAAAGTGCAGCCCTTTTGTATGCTTAGGGAGGCCTTTCCATTTTGATCATAAAATAAAGATTTCAACATTTGTCGATTAAATTTCAAGGTTTTATATGTATTTTGTGTTCACAATGAACGTGTTGTTATCTATTTTCATGCTCATACATATATATTCATGGTATAAAAAACAAAGCTACCCTATTTAAAAAGAAGATTTGTGAGGGATGTATTTTTATTTTATTTTATTTTTTTATTATTAAGATAAAATGACTAACAATCATATGAAAATCTAACAAATTTTGTATTTTCGTAAGTTATGAGCAACAACTTTCATTTGGGTTCCTAACACAACAATGGAAGATGGACAAAATAAGTTTAATTTTTAAATACTTCAATTTAGTAATATAAAGATATGAGATTATTCAAGATTCAAATCATTTGGGGAATAGGTCTATGGCATGTTTGTGGTAGGGAATTGGTTTGTAGTAGGTTTATGGTGAACCTACGATAAAGAGATGAACGAGTTTATGGTGAACCTACGGTAAAGAGATGAACGAGTCTGCAGTGAAGGGAACCTAAGTGTGAGGGGAACGATTTATGATGAACCTATGGTGAAGAGACGAATAGGTTCAACTGCATTTTATGGTTGCAAGATGGAAAATTAGGTAATGACCTAAGAACTATGGTAGGTGCAAGATGGCGGATTAGGATTGTTGGCCAGGAATGGAAGTCAAGTGTTTGATCCATGGGAGGATTAGGGTTTCGAGAAGGTGGAATAGGGTTGTGAAAAAGTCCTAGTTGTCTCTAAGGTGGTTCAATGATGTGCTTCTAGGGTGTCTTTATTTTGGGGCAGTGTTCTTCTAGCGAACTTGGATAATGGATGATGAGTTGAAGAAGGTGGACTATGGTGAGGATGACCTCACAAATACATCTTCCATATTTTGAAGTCAAGAGGATTTGTTTGAAATATGGCAGTCTACATGAGCATTTAAGGAAGGTGACTTCAAGTTGGTACAAATCTCGAGATTTGATGTGAATGCTACAAGTGGCGAGCATATCCCTTTGTTATCTCATCCTAAGTTAGAATATGGAAGGGATGTGGTAGGATCTCCTCATCCTTATCCTGCAAAAGATTAGTGCACTACAAGGAAAAGACCCTCTAGCGGAGGTTTTTGCGGAAGCCCCTATAAAAATAGCCCAAAAATGCATTTATAGAGGAGGACACTATAAGAGGTTTTAGCGGATGTGTTTTTTACGGTGATTTTATAAATACATAACGCACCACCGCATTTTCTACTATAGACGCACTGGTGCTCTACAAAATGGCACACCGTGGTAAGGTTATTTAAAAAACAATACACTCTAGTGTGCTACTTAAATACTAATGCACCATTGCTCTTAAAATGGTGCATCGTGGTAGGGTTATTTCTTTTAAAAATATACTTTGGTGCACTACTTAAATACTAACACATTGGTGCATCTAATAATCGAGTGCACCATAACAGGGTTAAATAAATAAAAATTACTGACGATAAAATTCACTTTTACCCTTTTCAATGTTGTAGAGCTCTCAATCACCGTTGCAACTTTTTCCTCTCTAAAGTGACTTGTTGTCGACGTTTCCCTCGCTTTCCTTCCTTCCGTCCATTGCTTAGTGCGTGGATTTCATTTTTTTCTAAACAGTGGACAAATTTGGTTTTTTGGACTACGTGGAAACCACACCTCCCTGATGAGGAGATGTCCAAGTAATGTCTTTAGTTTTTTATAACTTAAACTTTTAGCGCATTAAGATTCAAAATTCAGTTAAATTTCCACTATTTATTTATTTATTTGTTTTTCTTTTTCTATGCAGTGCGTTCTAATCGTTCGTCTCATGCTACGGATGGTGCACCCTAAACATTTATAGGGTGCATAGAAACACCATGCCTAATTTTTTTCAGTGATGCATTTGTAAACTCTAATGCATCGGTGCACTAGGTAAACCTTAATGCACCGGTGCGTAATTTTACCGACGCACCGCCTAAAATAATATAGCTGATTTTTCGCGGTGTGTCGAAATAATGTTAACGTACCAAGGTGTTACGTTAAATGATGCATCGCATAAATCAGATATATTATTTTATGTGGTGTGTAGTAAAATTACGCATCGGTATGTTAATGATTACCCAATGCATTGCCCTAAAAAATTAGAGCCTAAATGCCAAATACCGTAATTATCAATATTTAAAAAATTATTGTTGTGGTCCGTCGCCTTTCCTGTAATGCACTGGTGCATGTTAGGAAAGGCTACGCACCAGAGTAACAATTTTTTTTTAAATGGTTTTATGGTGCTTTAGGATTTTAAGTTTTTATTATTTTAGGCGGTGCGTCGGTTAACCTTAACGCACTAGTGCAGTAAGGTTATACAACACACCACATAAAATAATATAACAAATTTTATACGATGCGTTATTTTACATGTGTGAACTGTAGACGATGCTCACAAGTAATATACACACCGCAGGCGATGCTTAGCTATTTTTTGGACGCACCGGTGATGAAATTTACTTATGTTTTGAAGAAATTTATTTTTCTGTATTTATAAATAAATTTCTCATTTACTAATTTTTTTTTTATGTTTTATGTATGAGGCTGGTGTATTTTATATGTTAATCATGCAACGATGTTAGTGGAGAGAGAAGAAGAGACAATATGAGAAGAGGGTTGACCTGTACAATGTTGTACGAGATTCAGAGGTGAGGGAGAGGGAGAGGAATTTGTACCCTCACCCTATTACTGCAACGACCCAACTCCTCTTGAGAATGTAGGCCTCCTTAAGTACTATGAGGAGGCTACATCTGTGAAGGGGCACTCCGGGTTCTTAGTGCAGTTGATTCATCGATGGGATTTCCATCGACAAGATTTTCGTGTCAGTCCTAATTAGTGGTACCATCCCACTAAGGAGGATATATATTTTATCACTAGGCTATCCAGGAGAAGGGGGGATTTTTCCCAATTCCTTGATGTCCCATTCGGTATTTCAACAGAGAGTCAGCTCGTGTACTCTTAGAGATATATTAGGGTTGATGTACTTTCTCCAATTTATTTTCAGGTGTCTAGTGGACAAATACAGATCACTTCTTTAGGTGTAGAGGAGGTTAGGTGTCTCTCACTGTTAGTGACGACCATTGCACACTTTTGCAGTGATGGGAAGTGCATTAGTTGCACTCTTTTGTATTATGTTGATTCTTTGGTATAGGGGTCATGATGTATTATATGTTCTTCCATTTTTTGTAGTAGTAGTTTTGTATAGCTCTAGATAGATGTCGTGCTATGATACATGGGAGGGTGATCTTCCCTTTTTCTTCAGAGTTGTTTTGTTTATTTTTTGACTGGTTTCCCGAGATGAGGCATACTTTTGTCTGTCAACCTTATAGGCCGATGATTCAGGAACGAATTCACATGTGGGGCGAGATGATGCCAAAGAGGGGTCAGCGGGAGTTTCCAGCCATGATTTCCATTGATGCACCGAGGCTAATAGCCAGTGAGGACGATCACATGTTTGTGATGGTGTCGTGTCCTTACGTGGGGTTGGATTTTCAAGGATGTACGAACATCCTCTTCACACCAGATGAGCCACCATATGATAGAGGTAATATTAGTGTTTTCTTAAAATTAATCTAGTTTCATTTTATTGTCTTACTTAATTAGAATAAAATTAATTATAACACGTTCTTTAACTTATTTTATTAAATTGTTTAATGAAATGGTCTAATTATTGTTTTGTACCATATATTTTGGAGATATTGGCACATTCCTTGGGGACATGCCTCCTCCCCCACTAGATGCGGATGCGGAGATGTCTGAGGCTATGGTGGGTTAGGGTCCTCAGGTGAAGATACCTGGTTGCATGCCCCATAGGCCGGATACTAGATTCAGGTTGGAGTTGGGAAATCGACTCTGTGCACTTTTGGTTGAGGTGGCAGTCCAACTTGTGCCGATGCGAGACATCGAGATAGATCTTATGCTCTTAGAGCTTTGGAGGGATATTTTTTGTGATATAATTCATATTATGCGTCATATCGTCGGAGCTACCAGGCTACTATTAGTGATGAGGGATGTTGATGATACACACTCTTCCTACAATATTCGTTCGTCTAGTACCCCATTGAGGGTGGTCATGATCCTTATCCACTTCCTCCTCCTCCTCCTTCACCTCACCCAGATGAGCAGGAAGCAATTATTCCTCCACCAAATGTTTCTCATCAGAGAGTCGACCAACCACCTCCTCCTCCACCTCCTGCTTCTCCTCATAGAGTTGACCATCCACCTCCTCCTCCACAAACTACTTCTCCTTATAGAGTCAACCAACCACTTCATGATCTTCTACTTCCTCCTGACTGTCCATGATCTTCTACTATAGACTAGGCCTCCACTATTGTTCTAGATATGATTATCACATTGGTTGAACTAGATATGTTATAACAGTTATTTGACTTGTTCATGATATATATATGGTGCATTTTTAATGTTCATGTTGAACTTAATTTATATGTTGATGTTGATGTGTATATTGTTAGGTCATGTTAGATATTTTTTTTAAATGTGCTTGATTGATGTGTATGTTATAACAGTGTTAATTAGATGTGCATTTTTCCTATTTTTTTTTTTAAGTAAAAAGAGGGTAGATCCTATTGTATTATATCACATGAAAAAAGAAACATTTGTCCTTAGGTTGCCAGCTATTCCGCCAAATTAGTGGAAACCAGAAAAATTGGTAGCCTTGGATTGTTGGAAATACTAATACAACTGAGAGGGGGGGGTGAATCAGTTGTTTATAAGCTTAAACAATTTTACACCTTCTTAACAATTATTAATATTTCTTCATGTGTTANTTTTCCTCTTTAAGCTCTTGCTGTGCGCATTTTCTTCAAGGCTATTCCTCCTGAGCTTTTATCCTTCTTATCCTACTGTCTCTACTGTTTCCATTAATGACAACAACCATCACTGCATTCTATCCACTGAATTTGCCAACAATATCCATGTCCAAAAGAGGCGGACCACCATCTACCCTTCCCGGAGGAAACCATGACAAGTGGCGAACTATAGTCTATGCATGAACCATGAAAATTGAAATTGAAACTAGACTAAACATTAAAGAATTTGAGTTGAATGAACCCCTAACCAAAACTTGAACATCTAACCATAACCAGAAAGCACTCCTAGCCAAGCAATTACCCGTTGTTTCCAGAGGTGGCCTTGTCGGTGTCTTCATCGTGTTCATTCTGAGCTGGCGGAGCATAAGGTCTCACACACATCAGACATTTGTCCCCTGCTGGTGCATTGGAGAAAGCCTCATACAACATGTCTATGCATTGGTTCATGAGTGTGCCACGGTAGACCTGGTCTTCCATCTAGCTTCTGAGGTCCAACACCAAGTCTAGTTGTTCCGGGTGGAAGAAGGGCAGTGGGACACGCCACTGTTCTGGTGCAATTGAGATGGGAGGTGGCGCAAGGACCACACCACCCTCCTTAGACGTGACACCCTCCATGACCTCACTTATTGTAGCCTTCATGCCATCCTCTTCTTTGTCATGTTTCTCTGCTATCACGCTCTATCCATATGCTCCTACCTTCTTCCTGGGGTCGTCATCTCGCGTAGTGGATCTAGAAGGGTCATGGCCCACTGAAAGTGTGGCATCTTGAGAGACCATATGGAGGATTTCCTCTGGGAACTCCTCCTCGATGTAGCAGAGGTGTAACTCCTCCATTTTTTCCTCCATGGTGTTGGTTTCATGGTGAGTCGTTGTAACTATCTGGGTGTATTCCTCAGGGAAGCTGCTTGGAGGCTGCCAATTCTCTAGCACCGTGAAGAGAAGAGACTTTGGAGAGATTGACATCCTCCACATAAGCCCCTGGAGGTGACCAGACAATCCCTTCCCTACGGGCTTTCTGAATTATCTGAGTGTGGGCCATGGAGAGGGCCCACTCTAGCCTCTGTTGTCACCTATGTCTTGCATCCAGGCTATACCAGGCAGGGCCGCGATGCAAATTACCTCTGTCGCATGGCATCGAGAGGGTGATTCTAATGGAGAAGTTGCAGGAGGTGTTTCAATGGATGCACCAAAGCATGAAACTGCTAGCCTGGTGTAGGCTGAAGGAGAAATGGAGAGAACTGATGCATAGTTGGGTGATAACAGGGAGGTGTGTCATGACGGCTACCATTATCACCTCCCCTACATTGAATTTCCTTGTCGTCTGTCTATTCACGTGAGGGAGCAGTCCCATGTCTCTTGAATGGTAGTTAAGGCTGGCTCCCATACTTAATGATGAGGGGATGGGAGCCGACCTGCCTTATTTATGGTTTGGCATGGCCTGGTATGACATAGCGCTTATGTGTTGCATGTCACCCCATATGGAGTTGGGGAGTCCATTTTGGCTAAGTCTTGGCATCATTCTGAGAGTTTAGAGCGAGGTGAAGTTTGGGAATTCCAGTGGATCTTCTCGATCATGGTAGCCAATCCTTCATTTTCCAGGTAATCTGCTACTTTTTTTGCATCCCTTTTCACATCAGAGGGGATGATGGTAAGGCTAGGCTGTAGGAGGGAGCCAAATTCCTCCAAGAGTCCCGAGAGTCTCCAACTGGGTGAGATTTCCAGGGGGTGTTCTCCATGAGGAATTTTAGTTATGAGTTGGATGATGATCTGGGAATCCCCCTCCACAATGATCTTATTGTAATGATGATATGTTGAAACCTTGATTCCTCTCAGGAGGCTCCATAGATCAACGTCGTTGTTTGTGTTGAAGCCCATAAAGCCTGCTACTAGGTGGAGGATTTCTCCATTTGAGTTCTTGAGGATTTCCTCGAATCCCGTTGGACCCAGATTTCCTTTTGAGGCCCCATCAAATTTAATCTTGATGAATCCAATTGGTGGGGGGGTCTAGGTTGTCGGGCTGCTAGTGTGGCAGTTGGCCACTGCAGAAGTGGGAGTGTCATTCCGGACGAGGTGCCAATTTTGGAGTATAAACCGTTCATCTGGGCTGCACTTTAAGTCCTCAGTTTTCCATTGCCTTCTTTTGATCGTTTCTCAGATTAGATTCATGATTTTGTCCCAAGTAGAGGTGGGAGGTGAGGCCTTCAACTGTAATATTATTTTATTTCTTTCCTTCCAAATTTTCCATAGGGTGAAGCCCGGAAGGAGCTGCCAGATGCGAGTGAGAATTGGGTTCTGATAGGTGAGCGAATCCCAATTTTCTATGGTGTAGATGATGTTGTTTCTGTTTCGATTGGAGCAACACATTATTTGAGAAACCAAATCCCAAATCGTTTGACTGTAGTGGAAACTATTAAAAAGGTGTTCCATTTTTTCCTCCTGTTGTTGACAAAGGGGCTAGATTGATGGGCCTATGAAACCCCACTTTTTTAGATTGTCCTAGGTGAGGATGCGGTTTCGGACTGTGAGCCAAAGGAAAATGGACACTTTGGGCTAGATCTTGCCCCGTATATTGTCCTTAGCGTGATCCTTATAGTTCCCCTGCAAGTAGTAGGCTTATTTGACCGGAAAATTTCCCATGGTAGAGTGCCCCCATCTGAGAATGTCTAGGTATTCCCTAGTAGGGATTTTCCTATGGTTTGCACATGCTCGCCAGGCTTGGAGATCTGTTTCCCTTGGGATTTGTAGTTTCGGGTGTTCTGTCTTCCAATTACAGCATGGAAGGTTCCTTTCAGACGTTCTCCAAAGATCCTTAACCCATCTGAAGATGTTCAGTTGTAGTGCATGCCGAAGGGGGTTGAGTTCTTCTAGTGTGGCTAGAGGCATTTGTTGTTTCCATGAGTCCTGCCCGAACAATGCACTTTCCCCATTCTTGATTTCATAGAAAGCATATTTCTGAACTAAATGCATGTTGAGCTAGGTCATGTTCCAGATATTGGATCCCTGAATATGGTCATTAAATCTGATTAGTTGATCTATTTGGGTGGTCGGGGCATAATTTTGTTTCCATATTTGTGCCCAGAGTTCTGTAGGGTTCTTAAGCCATTGCCACCATAGTTTAGCTCCCATAACTTGATTGAGTTTTCCTGGGTCACGAAGCTCTAGTCCCCCCAGAGATTTGGGTTTGCAAAGCTGATCCCAACCCACTAAATCCCACTTCTTTTCAGGTTTGTGTCCATGCCATAAGAAGTTGTGTTGTATGTTCCTGATGGTGCAAATAATAGATTTAGGCACTACTAGGGCCATGAACAGGTAGTTTGGCAAGGCTTGCAGGATTGACTTGACGAGCACCATCCGAGCTGCAATATTAAGAGGTCTGAAGGTCCAGTTGTTGAGTATATTGCAAATGGATAGAAGCAGACTGTCTCGTGAGATGGATTGTACAGGTGCCCCTGTGAGGGGCATGCCGAGATAATTGGACGGAATGAAAATCTTGGGTATGCCTAGGAGGCGAGAAATATGATTTTGGATAGTGATCAACATGTTGAAGAAGTAGAGTTTGGATTTATCAAGGTTGAGGGCCATACCTGACGCATTTGCAAAGCTAGTGAGAATGGAGTTGTGTTTGGTGGCTTCTCGAGATATAGGGGTGTTCAAGAGGAGGGTGTCATCAATAAACTGGCTATGCGAGAGGGTTGGTTGAATGTTTTGCAAGGGGAGTCCCTTGAGGGAGCCTTCCAGGACCGAGGCTTTGAGGTATCGTCCTAAGCCTTCTGTCATTAAAACAAAGAGGAAGGGAGAGAGGGGGTCTCCTTGACGAATTCCTCGGGTAGGGGAAAAGGGTTGTGAGGGAACTCCATTTACCAGTATGGAGAAAAAGGCTGAAGAGGTGAGCTTTAATATCCAATTCACCTAGTGTCTGTCAAAACCAAAGGATTCTAGCATGGAGTGCATATACTGCCAACTGATTCTGTCAAAGGATTTTGAAAGGTCGAGTTTGATGAGAATACCTGGGATCTTGGTCATCTTCAATGAGTGGATAGCCTCGTGAGCGAGGATGATGTTGTCCATGATTTGCCTGCCTTCCACGTAGCTTGCTTTTTCTTTGGAGATGACAAAGGGTAGGATTGGCTTGAGATGTGTGGCTATAACCTTAGTGATGATTTTGTAGATGACGTTGCATAGGGAAATTGGTCTGTATTGTTTGGGGTGAGTGACTCTCTCCTCTTTCAAGATAAGGGTGAGGAAGATGGCATTGAGGGTAGATAGAACTTGGCCTGAGGTTCTAGATTCCTCCACTACCTGCCAAACCTCTTCCCTGATAATGTCCCAGTGATGAAATAAGTCCATGGTGAATCCATCTGGACCTGGTGCTTTCCCTGGGGGAATTTCTTGTTGATACTGAGAGGGGGGTGAATCAGTATCAAGTACAATTTAGAACCTTTTTCAAATTATACTTAAACCATTCAACTATATCCAATGAGCAATGAACAATAGTATAAGAGTTACACCAATACACCATAATACACCATGCACAATATATGAGAAATAATAAATATTTTATTTTTCAAGGGAAGTAATGACTTCCAAAGGTAGCTAC
>SNQJ01S0117869.1:0-27630 GCA_010110895.2 Picea sitchensis
ATAGACGGCCAATGTGGATCATGACAGATAGGGTCATTCACCAACCTTGTTAATTCTGGTAGATGCAATGTTGCTAGGAAAGGTAGTTTGGGTTGTTGGTGATAACCATGGAAAAAGGGGCTCGGAGTTTGACTGGCACTAGTTGCCAGGAAAAGTTGGGTTGCTAGCCCAGGTTCTGGTAAAACCCATGGCCATGACCAGCGTACGGATTTTGCATTTGAGGAGACATCATCGAATGATTCCCGAAATAGGTCGTAGATGGTTGGGCGTGCATTACATTCGGAGGACTTTGGGAAGGGTTTCCCCATGCCAATCCCATGGGCATAGGTACTTCACCTTGCCCGAGGTTCCATTGGTTGTGAAAAGAATTGCCCCAGATTGGAATTCCTGACAAGGGAACTGATCCCTGCCAAGAATTCCAAGGTCCTGACGTGGAAGAAGTTCCTGGGTTTTCCCCCTGTGCAAGAATAGTACCTTGCATAAGATTAGGTTGTCCATAACCGGGGTTTCCTCCGGTCAGGAAAGCAACTGATCAGAAAGAGTTGTTACCAAACGTACCGAACAAAGAAAATGGTGTCGAACCTACCGACATATTATGAGAAGGTGGCCATTGACTCCCTGCTCCAAATGAACTATGGTGTGTGTTTGGCCCGGCGGATTGCTAGTGGGTACCGCCAAGCGAAGGGGACGAAGGAGGTATATGAGCTCCCCCGTAAGGGAAAGAATTAAAGGGAGATGAAGTGACCACCATGGGTCCTTGCAGAGGAGAGTTAGAGCTCCCTGCCCCCATACCTAAAGTATATATAGTGGAGTAGGATAGTACAGAGCTTGTACCTGAGCTAGGAATCTCGTATGAGAACAAAGGGCCTATCGCACTTTGTGTGAAAGGAGCAGTGGTCGCCGCCAAAGATGGGATCAGACCACTGCTCGAGGTAGAGGTAGTTGAGACCACGGTGGCTTGGACCGACGATGGTGGGTTAGGAGGTGGAACACCCCCTGTGGTGACATCCATAGTGGGAATAGAAGAATTCCCAGAAGAAGTGGAAGCATTTGTTTCCATTGCTGTGTGTGACATTGTTTGGCACCCATAAGGATAAATATGTAAGATAATGGGTGTTGAAAGATCAGTGGTTGGAGTTTCGGGTGGACCAAGAGATTTTACTCCAAGGTATGAAATAGTTGGTTCCTCTGGATGTTGGTCGGGCACAGTTTCCCGTGATCTGGTCGCTTCAAAAGACCCTTGTTGGTCTAGCTTTCGCCTTAGAGGTGGCGGGGGTGGCTCCAGTGTAACCGGTGGTAGGCCAAGAAGCCTTTATGACCGACACAGCTCATGATCCTCCACTGTGTGATAAGATCAAAGACACACTAGGAATTTCTATTTGTTCAAAAACAACACACACTAAGAAAATTCCCTACGAGATAAAACAAGCAATGACTAAACTATTTGGAAGAACAGTTACAACAACCAACACTAGAGAAACTTACCGGTGCAAGTGCAACTCGAACATGGAAGCAACCTCCAGGTATACTCTGTAAAGTGTGGCCTGATGTTTGTCCTAGGTACCGCTGTCTACCCCTGCATTCACCTGTGTAAGTCCCTAAAATAATGGCAACCAGGTTGCCAGTGCGTGAACAGTCACCAGGAAGGTACAGTCAATAGTCGGGTGGACCGCAATGAGCAGGGTATCAAGCCTGAAACCTGTCAAGGGTATCGAAAAAAAGTGGTCCAGAAGACAACTGAGGACCTCGAATGGATTCGAGACCCACGAAGCTCCATGGCAAATGCAATCAACAGAATCCCAAAACAAGCCCTCTATATGTGTTCCCCACTACGCTTGGTCCAGATTTGGAGGGGTTATCTCCGCTACCTTTCCGCACGCGACCTTGTGTTTAGCCCCTGTGTTAGAGGGGGATCCTGGAAAACTTTCACGATACTGGACTTTTAACACTCCCTAGCACAGACTCTTATGTATGTTTTGCAGCCTTGAAGAGTTTCTTCTCCAACCTAAATCAAGGCTCTAGCCTAGACTAATTGATGGACCCTACAAACATAAAGTCTAGTTGATTTTAATTAATCGTTAATTTTTATGGCTTGTCTTAAGTCAAAGGTTATGAAATTGAAACTAATGATGTTGTGAGAGACGAAAGAAAATCTAAAAAGAAAGCTGGAAACAAAATAACTTCTTCTTGACACAATTCTTAATCAACTTTTCAAACTAAATTTTTTTCTAAGATCTTTGAACAATAAACTCAAAACAGGATTTCTCCTGACTACGAGCTACTTATTGTCCTAAGTAAACAACCAAGAACTTATGAAAGAAAAACTTTTCCTGGTTATTTATGCAAACCAACAACTACTTAACCAAACCAAGAAATGAAAGAGTTTTTTTTGTTTGTTTAATGCTCGCAAAGAAAAAAGGAAAAATGACGACAAGTCAAGACCAAGAAAACTTCTGGCTTAAGCCCAGATTGCAAAGAGTTACTGACAATAACACACAAACTAATGAAGAAGACTCTCACACTTGTCTAAAAACCCTATGAAATAAATTTTTTTAAGGAAAACATTTTTAATGAAAAAGAAAGCTATTGTTGTGATCAGACCTAAGTTGTTGACTGCTATGACAGAGACCAAGAACCCTAAAAGGTATAACTTTTGAAAAGGAAAAGGATGATTGCCTCTCCTTGAACAAAAATTTTCTCAACCGACACGCAACTGACCATTCAACATTTAGCGTGTGCACGCGAGCTGTAAAAGGTCAGGGCATGTGTACACGCATGCAGACCTTATGCAGGCTGCGTGTACCTCTACAACTCTTCAAAAAAATGAAAATATAAGAAATCAAACAATGACAGAGACCACTGGTATTGAGAACCAGAATCTCTTGAAGACTCAGAAACTTACTTTGTCAGAAAAGAAAAAAAATCCAAGGAAAATTTCATATAAAAAAACCAATTTGAAGTGGTAACTAAGCTACAAACTGCAAAAACAGAGACCAGAATGAGTTTCAGAAAACCCCTGAGAAGGATCAATTCTGATAGGGAAGAGGATGACTGCCTCTTTAATAAAAAAATTCTAAACTTAACCACGCTACTCTCACTTCATCAGCTAGCGTGTCCACGTGGGTTGTGTGAAGGTTGGCCACATATACACGCATTCAAGCCTTATTTAGGCCGTGTGTACCTCTGTGATTTCCCGTAAAAGAAAATGCAGCCAAGCAAAGTAAGCAGGAAGAACTGGTATGGAAGACTAGAATCCCTGCTAGCTCAGACTTTTGTAGAAACTCTAAAAACAAGCAATGAAACCAATTTTTAAAAAATACCCAAAAAAGAACTCCCAGAAAACCCTAGAGATCCCCATTATGGTCTCCAATTCTGTTGTGGGTGGGAATCCCTCCCATGGAATTAGCATTTAAGGGCTCTAATCATGCATGCAGAAAATGACCATTTCAAAGGCTTCTACTCTTTTCTATTCTCCCAACATAAATCCCCACATTCATGTAATATAAAGGTGAAAACAAGATTCAGTAACTCTACCTTGAGTCCTTCATTTGATGTCGATCCCTTTGCTTTCACTCTCTCTTTGATTGCAAGCCTCCTCTCAAAGATGACCTTCATTCACACATGAACAAACAAAAAGAATATGTGGTCAGCACTGCTCCTCGAAACTGGTCCTGGGCTCCTCTTCAACTATCCTCCAACTGCTTTGATTTATACTTCTCTTTGCACAACGATGGCTAAAGGTTGGGACAAGGGGAATGCTCAATTGGGTATAGTCTCTTTACTATGATTTTCCTCCTTTCAAATGGGACCCTTACCCCTTCTTTTATAGGCTAGAAGGAGCTAGGTATTTTGTCAAATGACCGGCCATGCATGGCCAAAAGGTTTAGTTAACTTACGCAAAGTTGTGTGTTCCGTCAACAACTTTCATTTTTTCATGCTTTTGTAGGTACACGCGGGCTGTAGTGAGGCAACTAGCGTGTACACTCGTGCAGTAGTGGAGTAGGGCGTGTGGGCCTTTAAAAAGGGGGATTTTAAGAAGATTTGCTTAGTATTGGCTTGGCAAAGAAGGCATATGGGATGGCTTGATGTCAGGTAAGTATGTCTGGTGAAAATTAGGGTTATAACAAAAGGAGATCACCTTACTCGTTGGTGCCCTGCCCTTGCTAGTGGTACAAGAAGCATGGTCCTTTCCTAGGGGCCCTTCAGGTTCTAATTTGTCTTTGGTTTCCCAACATTCTAGTCCTTATTTGGTTGATACAACAACCGTGCCAATGAAATTTTCAGCTGACACCCCTCTTCTTTCAGGGGGTGATGCATCTCTTGACCTTGTTGTCTCGCATATTGTTCAACCAATGGTCATGTCAATGCAATCTTCGATTGACACAACTCTCTTTTTTTGGATGATACGTCTCTTGACCTTGTTGTCTCGCATCCTTTTCAACCAATGGTTGAAGAAGGTGGTCATGCCAAAGAAATCTTTGACCGATACCACTCTTCTCTTGGAAAGTGAAAAGTATAAGGAAGTGACATTTCTGATGCAATCTTCGGTCAATCCCACTCTTCTTTTGGGGGGTGATGCGTCTTTCGACCATGTACTTAGAATTTCTAGTTCTGTACCTTCTGCACAAGGGAGCATTCCACTCTCTTCGAGTATTCTCCCTCCAAGTCCTAGGATGGTTTCCTTTGATTGGAATGATCTTGTAGAGCCTCGACTTCCTTCTTTTGCACCCTTCCGGATAAGGGGCATTCTTTGATATATTGTAGATAAGGTAACCTATGTAATTATTTTATCCTCCTCGACTTGGAAATATTTGAATTTTCCCAAGCTTGTGTCAACTATATGTGAGTTGATTGTTTTCGATAGAAGTCCTGCACGAGAGCCGTGGCCTCCCCCAATGATATGCTTCTTAGAAAAACATCCACAAGTCTTGTTTAAGCTCTTTTCTGACTCTCTCAAAAAGAGAAAATATTTCTAAGTGAACTTGTCTCTTTCACACTTGTAAATTGGATTTGAAAGGACGTCTATTTGGTGTAAATTTAACCTTTTTTTGGACCAAGTAGAATAATTTCGAAAAAGGAATACTCTAGTCACTAGTGGCTAGAAGAGTTCTCATGGGTATTGTTTTATACTTTTTCGGGCCTAGGGGACTAAATTTATGAAAAAAGACATTCTTTGGAGTTAAGATGTAATTGCATCTCATTCTCTTGCTTGCAGTATCAATCCTATTTCTGGTTCTCACTTTCACATTATAAGCCTATCACCTCAGCAGTTTGCATCATCAGCCAAGCAAAGCCTTGTTTATATCTTTTGCAGGTTGACACCCTATACCCCAAGAGGAAACATTCCCCCGAGTGTCCATATTCTGCATGCACCCCCTTGCATTGAGCATAGGTATGTTCCATTGTTGGAACTAGTTTCTTACTCGTGACACTTGTTTCTTCCTTTGTATCATATCATTCATTTGACTTTGAAAAAAAAAAAAAAGATGGGCGAGAAAAGAATAGTATTTCATGTTGGTAGCAGTCGTGTCCCCTTTGAATAAAGCACAAAATTTTGAGTCCATTTGTCATCAAAATTTTGGGTTTAGCATGAACTTAGGAATTTGATCTCGTTACTTAGAGTTTACTCCCCCGTCTGGTTACTCTTCCAGTCCCTATGGAGAGTTTGATTGGTGCCTCCTGCATCACAAAGTTTCATCATTGAGTCTATGCTGCCAGAGTCCTCCATATGTCTCATGCTCTTGTTCAAAGGATGTCTATCATCCTGTGTCGACCATTTATCAAAACTATTGACTTTTCATGTCGGTCATACCCTTAGTGTGTCTCAAAGTTACATGAAGTTGTAGTCCTACCGTGCACCCTAGTCCTACTTTCCATATGGGTAGGTATGATTTGGATTATTTTCGGCACGA
Source organism: Picea sitchensis (assembly GCA_010110895.2). NCBI lineage: Eukaryota > Viridiplantae > Streptophyta > Pinopsida > Pinales > Pinaceae > Picea > Picea sitchensis. The sequence continues at coordinate 5,913 of SNQJ01S0117869.1, forward strand.
AATGAGAGAGGATATATAATAAAGAAATGTACATAGATATCTTGGATATCCAATAATATAATAAAAAGGTATCAGATATGAAACCATAAACACAGAGATACAGTAATACACAATTTTCTATTAATGAGCGAAAATGTACAAAGACTGTAAAAATACAGAGTGAAAGACTCGCTAGAATGATGAAAACTTATCTATGAGAAGAGATGTGATGACTAATCACATCTGTGAGAAGATGATATTACAATGAGGATCCAAAGGCCTTTTTATCATAAATAAAATCCAAAACCCTAACCCTGAAAGATGAAAAGCCAACAGTTTTGTGAACCCCGTTTTGGGTAGTTTGGTGTATCAACTTTTCAGGGGTGTAACTTTGGCATACGATCTTCGTTTAGGGCAGACGATAGCTCGTTGGAAAGGTATCATCGAGGAGATTCATTTTGAGGGATCAATAAGAGATTTCACTATCATTTAGAAGCTCTATCCTGAAAAACCTTCATTTAGGCCCTCAAAATGGCCCTAGAAGTTAAAAAATGCTAAAAATAGTAAATTGACAAAATTGCCAAAAACTTGTTTTGAGCCAGTTGGAAAAGGTGGGTGGCCATCGATATCCACCTAGATCTAGATAAACTTGAACCGAGCAGCTGACATCTCCTCATCGATCACTGACTAGGGGATTTCCCTTGCATTCGACAATAATAAATCTATTCACACATTGGGATTCATGCAGTGTCTTGGATTCCATTATCCTTATTAGTGGTTTACTCACCTTTGTCGACAATTTTCATTATTGGCTGTTATTCAGAGGGTATTTTTTGTGCACTGCTTGCATATAATGCATGCAAAAGATGCATAGGGTCATTGGTTCATGAACATGTTCTTCGTCCGAGTTCCTCCAAATCATCAAGCTACTACTTTGTACCTCATTTTGACTGATGGGAGATTCTTTAATTATCTCCTTTCAGTGGGTCTCCTTCCATAGACTTTGACCCATCTATTCTGGAAATAAGTTCTAGAGTCCTATGAGTACCTAGAGGCTTTCAATCATCAATGGCAGGTTCTCTCGCCATCGACAGTTGGGAATACATCAATGTCTCTTGATCAATGGATTCTTCAAGTGTTCGACCTCAACACCTTTATTCACACTTGTAAGAATGTACTTGGTGCCTTGATACCTACTTTCATCATTGGTAGGTTGTCTCACATTTGTTAACGATATACCTCAATGACCGATAATTAAACGAAGTCTCATTATGTTCGACCTCAACTTTTTTATTCACATGATGTAGAATTGGACCTTTGGCGGTTCGTGTCGAAGACTTGAAGATATCAGTTCATAGTTGCAACTTTCCTTGGATGTCACTATCGTTCATCGGACCAGTACCTATATGAATTCAATGATCATGGGAGATAAGATTGTACTCCATTGTATACAAATATCTTTAGATTGATTTTGAGAATGGTTTTCACTGGGCCTTGTTCATGACTAGGACATCCTATGGCATGTATCTACCTTTGTATTTCCTATTCATGGCCATGAACAACGTTTTGGTATATTTCCACATGGATCTGCAATGTAATTCAAATTGGCATCCATGTGCACAAAGTCATTATGGATTGTAATATTCTTATGAGAAACTAGTTCATCCAGCTTGGTCTCCATTTCTCCACTTCTGGGAATTATAATATATTTCGGCCATCGCAGATACTCCTCTGACCTCACACATAGGGGGCATCTATTATAGCAAGATTTTCCTCACCCAATGCAACTTGCTCAGAAGGCCTTTTCCATTTCCCTATGGAGACTTGAAGTCCCTTTTTGCAGTTCCCAAGGCTAAATTTTTTATTTTTCCACATATATGCACCCTAACAACTATACAACATGCGTATACGCAGGTTGCACCATTACTACTTGCGTACATCATATTTTGTGCCAAAAATTAAAAAATGGTGTTGGGTTTCCATGGCACGTCATGAGATCCATGATCCTTGACCTTCCATATATTGGAAACATTCTGAATCGGCCCTTCAATTCCATTTAAAGGCTTTAGATGGGCCATATCCAAGAGGTGGAAAGAGAAGAGAAATAATTCGACTTGTGAGAGAAAAGTTACTCTTGAGAAATTATTCACTTCATATTGAGTCTGCATCCTTTTGTCCTTTTGAGTCTGAACACATTGTTCAGCCCCCAATCTCTTCCCTCTTTGATGGAGAACCTCATTGTCTCTCTTATATGAGCTTGCCTTTGGTGGAGGATTAAAGTGGTGGAGGCCCAGCTAGAAGGAGCTTAGTTTCTCAGTTCTGAGACGTGCCAACACGGAAGTTTGTCATTTATGCACTTCTGTTGTTTACATTCTAATAGAAATATTCTTTTCTCATCCAATTAATGTCTTGAAAATATTTGAATTTGTATTCCATGGGCATATTTTTTATGACTATTGATGGATTATGCTATTATATATGTTAATTTTATATATTATCACCATATGCTTTCATAGCTTGGTTGTTGAGGACAAGTTGCAGGTGTATAGCTTTGAGTCAAGTGCTCAATGATGGACTTCATTGAACATCTAGACGAGGTAGGTTCTTTATATTGTCTTGTTAGCGTATTTGTTTATATAGAATACTTGAGATTATAGTTGATTTATGCAGTCATTTTCATCTGTTGTGGTTTACCCCATGCCATAAAGTGATTTTCCTCGTAACATATATCTAGACCTATCCATATACAAGTGTTTTTTGATGCACTACCACTCGAAGGGGTACCAACATGGGTTACAAGGGTGTCCAAAAATGTGCACTTAAGTACCACTTGCAGTTCTTGCGTGTATACTTTCCTGGCCGTGGATTTATGTACTGAACAATAGATCTTTGTAGCTTTAAGACGTCAGAATAAGTCTTTGTCTTGAAAAAAATAACCCACAATTTTTTGCCAAGGAAAGTGATTTGATACCTCCTGTAAGGTACTAGATCTATTATGATATCTGAAAATAGAAATATTGCAAAGAATAACAATGGAACAACACAATAGATGAAACGACAACACCAAAATAATACCTTTATTGATAGAAAACAATGTTCACTTGCCTTTGTGAGGGGGCAACCTCTAGCAGAGCAACACTCTATTACAATAATTCTCAAGACAAAAAATTATCATGCCCTTGACTCCTATTCATACTAAATCTATCTACCAAAAGAACATTGTAAAGGAAGATCTTCTAGAAGCCGAAGCTTCTATTAAGTCTTCTTACATTTGACTTATTCTTCCTTATTACCAGGCCTTATTAATATTGACCTTTATTACATGGAAAATATATTATTCTACCTACATGAAGGGTTAGGTCCCTAATCTTTTATTTTTATGTGGTGGCTTGATCACTTGCATCTTATTCTTACCAAAGGTAAACAACATTAAGCATGCTACTTATATGTTCTCTTCGGATTAATGTATCCCTTAAATATAACTGAAAGCTAGGATTGTTTTTATTCAGGGTGGAGAATCCTACCACTCATCCCAAACCCATGGAAATGATAGTTTTTAGTGCTTCCTCAGTGTTGGTATTTGGTTCATGTTGATCCTTGTCTCATGTAGTGGACGTTTTAGGAGTATTGTATGATTGTTTCTTTCCCTTCTACAAAATTTATATTCCTATTCCTTCACGATAGTTGAATTTATATTTGTCATCAACCTAGGTAGCTTCAACTTGTTTGGATGGCATGCTTGTTTCACTTCATTGGGTGGTGGAAGATTTATTCTTATTAATATCATTTTCCTCATCAAGATTATTTTTTGAGGGCACTTTCATTGTCTTCCCAACTTCGATTTCCTTCCTTTATCAAGGTCTTGTTCGTAACTTAAAAATCTCCCTCTGTATTATTCTTTAGGAAAATATTTCTGAGAGTATGACTATCCTATGTCAACTATTGCTTTGTCATTTTTTACCACCTAGATCATACATCTTGGCATGCTCCTATTTAATTCTACATTTTCCTATCTCTTCAACCTTTGTTAATGAAAATACAATATTGAACAATCCATACACTCCTATAACATTAACGAGATGCATGGGACAAACTTTCTTCTATTTGTGGTGCAATTGTTCCTTAAATTTTCCTTAAATCAAAATTTAATGGTCTAATATGTAATCTCCCTCCATATGACCTTATCTAGAACATTTCTAGGAAAGGAGGTGTGGGGAGATTTAGTGGTGCCATATATTTTAATATAATAGGAATCCTTATCCATATACCAATCTCTCGTAGTCTCTAGGACTTCTAGGGCCTCATATGAAAACCTATGGCATTATTTATCGAAGATAAATTCATACACTCTGTTAGGACCCTATATAATAGGGTATCAGTTTTCTGACTAATATGTATCTATTTCAGGGATATGTGTTCGCTCATGACGCATGGCGAAGGCGGCGGAAAACGCCCGACAATGACCGAGCATAAGATGAATGTTTGCGCTCGAAATTCAAAGCAAGTTTTGGTGCATTTGGTTTGAAAGGCAAAAAATTTTACTCTTGGGTTTATTTGTCAAAGTTGGGTTTATCAGCTATTTTTTTTTGGTGAATTTGGCAAAAATTTGGCCCCTCGGCCTTTGCCTTTTAGCAGAATTTTATGAAAAAATTCGACATTATTTTTATCAAAAATAATATATGGGCCTAAGGCCAACACCCGAATAATCAACACACAAACCAGCGCCATTTCATACACCAACAACCAACACAAAACGCAGAGCCAACACCAAACCCCAAAGCCCAAGCCTCGGGCTCACTGCAGAAAGGCAATGTAACGGTTGGTTCATATAATCACTCAAAGCCCCGTTTACCGCGTGAATGTGGTATATTGCCCACAGAAACCAAAATATATATAAACGCAGCCTTTAAAACCCTCGGCCAGGTGTTGAACCATTTTTCTAAGTGGCGATTGCAGGGAGCCACGCAACTGCACCAACAGAAAACACACAAGCCAGCGCCCGAGCCAACTGTTGATGAGCAAAGGAAATCGCCACAGTCGTGTCTTCCAAATGGGCCCATCTACACGTTTAGTTTGATAGAGTCTCGGATCAGAATATTGGGAGACTATGCCTTCATGTTGCGTGATTATGAACTTGCTCTTTCAAATTATTGATTGTTATCCAGTGACTACAAGATTGACAAGGCTTGGAAACGTTATGCTGGTGTCCAGGGGATGATTAGACTTTCACTATTTACGCTGGATCAATCAAGAAAGGAGGCTCAGTATTCCATGGAAACAGCTTTTACAACTTATCAGAAAATAGGTGCCTCAGGTCAGAGATATGCCACAAGATGTGCACTTTGGTGGTCAGAATTGCACAAGGCGAGGCGACAATTCAAGGAGGATGCAAACGTTTATTTCCATATCTCTAGTGAGGAACCAAGTTTGCGTGCAGGTATATTGCTAGAGCAGGCAGCCTATTGCTATCTGCGTGCAAATCCACTGATGCTCAGGGAATTTGGATTCCATCTTGTCCTTGCTGGAAATCGCTACACCATATGTGGACAGCAAAAACTTATCGGATTTCTTTTCTCTCAGAATATCTTGTAAATTCTATAGATGGGGCATCCGAGTCTTGGAATATGCCAGTTTCTTTTATAAGTGTGATTCTTCTACCAATTGTTGGGAATGCTGCAGGGCATGCAAGTGCTATAATGTTTGCTGTGAAAGACAAGCTGGACAGCTCACTAGGTGTTGCGATTGAACCTTCAACTCAAATAGCAATGTTTGTGAATCCCTTTTGCGTGGTGGTTGGTTGGATCATGGGAAAGTCCATGGATTTAAACCCTCAACTTTTTGAGACTGCTACACTATTTATTATAGTCATTGTGGTAGCATGTATGCTTCAGGAAGTGTGCTTCAGAATGGCTTGAGGGGTTCAGAGGTTGAGGTATCATATTATATTAAACCTGGACTAGGTGTTTGAAACAGGATCCAGTGTCCACCTGATCATTTCAGTTACGATCGATTTGTTGGCATTCTTGCTCACATCATTTATGGATACGAAATAAGGACTTTTCGTGTGTTGGGAGTAGCTTCTGTCCTTGGGGATTTGATGAGAATGAAATTTTGCAGGCCTTCCAAGGAGAGAGGGTGAAGCTATCTGCCCATTCTATATGAAAACTGGAACTTGCAAGTATGGTGCAACTTGCAAGTTTGATCACCCCCCTCCAAGTGAAGTTGTAGCCAAAGCTGTCGCAATGGCTGTAACCACTGAAGATAATTTAGAAGATGAAGACAAGATGAGTTCAGGGAATGTTGTTGGAGCCAAAGCTACAGATGAAAATCTCAAAGTTTGATGAATATTGCAGAAATTGAATGAAGGGTTTTGCTGTTTGAAGCAGACAACAAGAAAGTAGATATATTCGGGGCATGTAAGCTTTTGCTATAAAGCTACTATTTGGGGGGTTATCTGAACATGGCAAAGTTTCCAAGGATGCCTCATATTGTGAGGAGCATTGAAATCTATATTCTGGTTACTTGTTTCATCTGTTGTAAGTTGGTGACACTATAGCGTTTTACAAAATTGGAACTTTAACCACCGGGGGGTTTGTCTGCAAAGGAATTGAACCAAGAGCTGGTGTCATACATCCCAGGTATAGATGCCATTCCAGTAACCGAGAGGGAACTGGAAATCGATTCTGATGTATTTTTGTCTGCTAGCAAGCAACAAGCTAACAGAATAAGGGTTCCATTGGACAGTGGCATGCTAAGAGGCGTCCCTAGTTATAGAGAGAAAGCTGGTGCGGAGGCCAAAATCAAAGTTGTTGTCGTAAAGGGCCTCTCAAAGGAAGGAAACATAATAGAAATTCCTCCTGTAGGAGATTATAATGAGATTGGGAGATAAAAGGGTCATCAGTAAAGAAAAACAGAAGGAGGTTTTCAAGGCATTCTCTCAAGCAGACAGTTCAACAACAAGGCTGAGCATCGTCGAAAGAACTCCCATTCATGGCATTATAGGAATGGCATCATTGGCACTGGATACAGACTTGACAGAGGAGCAATGGGAACACCTTATAACTGTATCACAGTCTGCAGATTGCCTCTTGCACATTGTAAACGCCATTCTTGATCTAGCCAAGATAGAAGCAAGCCGACTTGAACTTGAACATGTTCTTTTCAAATTGCCAGATATCATTGGTTCAACAATAAAAATGCTTCAGGTGCGTGCAAAGCAGAAGTAGTTGGACTTTTTGTTTATTGGCTGAGGTGGCAGAGTACCTTTCTTTTCCAGGCAGAGGACTAGCAACCTAAGGGACAAGTGGCTATCTTTTCCCATATTTGAGGGACAGGCATCAACAACCTTCAGCAAAAAACTGAAAAAACCTCCAGCGTTCAGTCTTATCGCCAAAAAATCTTTAAACCTCCTCCAATATGCCAGATGTCAAAGCAAACAGTCACCCAATTTAGTTTTCATTTAGTTTACTGTTGGGTTTGCTGTAGACAGACTCTACAGATGTCAATATTTGGTTGTAACTGTTTACTATTTTTAGAGGCAAAGCCCGAATCTTTGAAGGCTGGGAGGGATTTTTTATTATATATTCACATGTAAAAGACATAGAGGGGGTTCGACTGGGCTGTAAGGAGAGAGTCAGACCTGTGTGAGAGGTGTGTGAGAGTCTCTACCTGTCGTTTTATTTTTCATTGCTGGACTGTGGGTTATATACGACCAGAGAACCTTTTTTTTATCTGTAACTTTTAGATGATCAATTCAGAGATGTGCAAGCTGTTCACAGGATTCTTGTGTAGAGATATTGGTGGTGTTTTTCTTCTTTGTTAATGTATTTCCTGTCTTCTTCACAATTTGTTTTCATTTCTTATTACCATGAGGAAAGTAATAGGGGCAACATTTATTATCAGATACTCTGCCTCTCAGCGTGTGGTGATCTTTATGTTTATCTTCTAAAGGCTAGTTCAGGAATTCTTAACTTCTCCTGGGCCTGGTTTTTCCTCACCTATTTCTTCCTCTAATCCATGCCATTAAAACTTAAATCGATCCAATGTTTCTGCTACCTTGCCCTGTGTAACCGTCTTGTCCAGATCTGAGATGTGAATCACCTTTAATCACAGACCCCATTTTCCCAATGGCTCTCCTTGATGTCCCAAACTAACCATCTCAAAATAAAAAACTCTATATTTTCCTTGCTTTTATAACTAGCCTAAAACCCATCCCTTAAAAAAAAACAAAGCTAAATCTAAAAGAGAGATCCCTCTCTGAGTCTTGGAGGGCTAGATCCAAGACTCGAAGCAGTTCGAGGTTACCTTTGTGTTTGCCTCAGCAGCCTTAGGCAAATTACAGAGTGCTAACACAATCAAACTAAGAATTTATCTCTTATATTTGAAAAATGTGAGGTATATTTATTCCTCTAGAGGTCTTTACAATATACTTAAATAGGAGGGAATTTATTGGTATGGTTCTAGACCATTCTTTGGAATGGATTTTCTACATACATCACATCTAATAGATAAGAGACATATAGAACTCGGGTTTAGTCCCCTGAAGTAGTGAATGAAATCTTTGAATAACCTTGTTTTTGTTAGAATATAATGGATGTGCTCATTTTACCATTGACAATATCTCTATTGTCACCTAACCATAGGTTGAAGCCACCCTCTGAGCACCTTAACCTTGACATAGAATCACTTCGGAAGAAAACCCTAGGTTAGATAGCCAAACAAAGGGTAGTGCACCTTTCCCCAAGGATAGCGCACCAACAAGAGCTGATCAGATAGTCCAAACCCTAGCCAAGAGATAGTCCAAGCGTAACTGTTAGCTACAATAGCTGCAATGGAAACTCTCCTCCAAACCTATGCAGAAATTGGGCAACTGCAGTGCGCACAAGTGTGCTCTGCAATTCTGAGACTGCTTGCCAGAATGAGAACTGGCCTCTTGTATTTATACTAATTATGGCTAACTATCTGGGCTGAATTCTCATTCTGGGTATCTGTCTGTTCAGTATATATTATTATTTCTGACCGACTTCTTCTCTGGGAGGCTAATAACCTAATATAAATTATCTTCTTTAGCTGAAAAGTCTTCTAGGGTTATTAGCCAATTCATTAAGGTTTCTTCTTGCTTCTCGGAGAATTCTATCCTCGCCAGGTTTACACGCGGAGGTAAATACCTCCCGCATCTACCATGATATCAACACTCCCTCTTAGCTAGGGAGGTATTACAGGTAATGGTATTGAGCACAAAACATACCATTCACCCAGTAGCATCAACATAGTTATATAGACTAGATCATGAGCACCATCATCATCATCAGCTGCATCATCTCTTGAAACCATACTCTATTTGAGTAATTAGACATGATGCTAACTCCATAGAGTGATACAAGAGCCATTCTTCTAATCTAGAAGAGTAAATGTTCTGAACCATTTTTTGTTTGGAAAATATATGTTCATCATTCATCTGGATGATAATTATTTCCAATAAACTGTTGATAGTCTTCAAGGCAATCAAAACAAAATAGAACACAACTATGTCTATCCATAGTAGTACATAACTACAATCCAGTGGTATACTACCACACCAAGTAACACACAAGTACTTGACGAGCAAAGTATAGTCATGAACAGTAGAACACATCCACCACAGTATTATACACCTACTATCATATAGTCTTCATAACAATCATCTGATATAAACCTGCACAGAAACAATGTTATGATATAAATTGAATCATCTGGGCCAATCTTTCACTCACATCTGTGAGATCTGAAAGAATATCTGCCCTCAAAAGGTAAAACATCAATGATGAGCTGTCTAGACTATTCTTCTCAAGCAAGGAAGAATATCTGTCCTGATTTCTAAGCCTGGACCATTCCCCACCCTGGGCCATTCTTCCTACACTAATCAAAGTGCACCCTGGAGAGAATGTATAAACCTTGAGGAATGTATGTCCCTGATTGCTGAGCCTGGAATCTTCCCCACCCTGGGCCATTCCTCCTACACTAATCAAAGTGCACCCTGGAGAGAATGTATAAACCCTAAGGAATGACTGTCCGGACCATTTCCTCTCTTAACCATAAGAGGAAAAGATTGTCCTATATCAACCTCCAAAACAAACGATTCCTCATGTTAACCACAATGAGAAATCGTTGTCCAGCGAGGTGGGCCATTCTTCTTGAGTAACCCTCAAGAAGAGAGACTTCCCTATACCACTCCCCATGTTAACCACAATGGGAAGTCGTTGTCTATGATACATCAGCAATTTGGACCATTTTCCATGTTAACCACAATGGAAAATCGTTGTTCGTAAAAAATCTCAATCCACTTTCCGAACTGGAAAGGAAACTGCTCATCCTGGACCATTTTTCAAACTGAAAAATGACTGTCCATAAATCAATACATATCAGTGCTCCCTCCCAACCTGAGAGTCATCTCTTCCTTTTTCAATAAGGAAGTCATCTCCACGAGCTCCAACTTGAGTACGCAAACTCTTCATTTTTGGACATAAGCTTTACAAAAATGTCTTCTTATCTGCTCATATGTGGAGATATGTAATGGAGAACCTCTTTCTCCTTTCTGAACTTCATCACAGATAATGCAATGCTTGATTTCAAATGTACTTTGTTCTGGAGCACTGGTTTTCTCTGAAGGGCTTCATGTAGCTCTGATCAATAAAGTATATCATTGTTGGAACACTGGAACATATCCATGTGGTCACTTCTTCTATCATCATGAGATCTGATCTATTGAGTAATCATCTTGATACAATATCTCTATTATAGAGAATCTTCACCATGCTTTTGTTGTGCATTGGACGTTCTTCACCAAGTTATCTTCTTCCATTTGTATACAAGGGTCTCTTCTAGTATGCCTCAAGGTCTCAAGGTTGCTCTTCATATGCTCTTTGTTCAATTTATCTAGAGAACAGTCTTTGCATTCATCTTGATGTAGCACTCCAACCTATGGATGATATAATGACTCATGTATAGGTATGTCTAATTTACCAGAACGAGCAATCATCATAGTCTTCTCCTTCCATCTAGGAGAACCTCTAGTTCTAGATATTGCAATGATTTCATTCATAAGTCTTTTGTATATTGTTCTTCATCACAACTTTTAGTTCCACTACTTGATTGCTTTTAGTGAGTTCATATCAGGTTGGTAATCTTGTGATTCTTGATACAATGGCTGGTTGTTCTGGCTTCTCTTTCTTTCTTGGAATCTTCATGTTCTTCCTCATGTTTTTCTTTAGATTTTGGGTCCATGGAGTTTCTTATAGATTCCATGCCCTAAAGATTCCACTTCTTTCTTTTATCATAGGATCACGGATCTAGATGGAAAACCAGGGATACTTTAAGGCTTTTCTTCGAAGAAGACTTCTTTTGAGGTTGAATTGGACACATACTGTCTTTCATGGCTACTACCATGGATATATACTTCATCATCTTTGATGTATTATAGGATTAGCTCCCTCCTAATCATTGCTTCATGTATGAGTACTTATAATCGACTCCCTCCATTTAACAGAGTCCATGCTTCCGTCTGCAATATATAATTGGCTCTCTCTGTCTAACAGAGTCCACGCTTCTGTCTTGTTGTCTTCTACAAAACACCATAAGTCTTTCTCCAATTTCCTCTTGATTGCTGACTTATTTATGTCTTTGCTTTTTCTAAGTCTCTTCATGATTGATTCAACTTATCTTGCAATAGATTCCACATGATTTGTTTGATGTGTTTCATCCTTTCATGTGTATTATCTAAGGATATCAATCCTTATCTTGTTGTTCTTCCATAGGTATAGTTCTTCATATTATTTTCCAAGAGATAGATATACACGATATGTACAAAGACGATGCAAACCAGATATGTACAAGAAATAAGAAGAGTGTTGAGATCCATTTTTGTCATACTTTCTGCCATACAAATACACTCATCATTACACCTTCTCCCTGCATTTCGTCAATAATATATCGCTAATTACACCATAAAGATCCATTATCTCTTGTTATTCATCCTATGTGGTTAATACATAATTTTCCGTATTTTTAGTGATTAAAATGATGATTATACAATAGTTTTGTCGATGATGGTTTAATCCTATGTTTCTATGTCCAAGAAACATGTTTTGTATTGTTCATGCTCCGGTATATGCACTGTCCATGTTCTGGTACCTGTGTTGTTCTTGTTCTGGTACCCACATTGCAGGTCATCCGGTACTCCAAGTCATCCGGTACCAAAAGGTTCTACAGTCAACCGGTACTTGCACAGTCATCCTGTACTTGCACAGTCATCTGATACCTATAATCCATGTCATCTGGTACCCATACTCCATGTCATATTGTACTTAGTTCATGTTTCGGTACCGTCACAGTCATTTAGTACCAACACATTCTACAATCATCTTGTACCAACTCTAGCATCTACATATATCTGCTTTCCATTTTCTAATCAAACACATAGAGTACGACATCAACATAAGGTGGTGCCCAAATCACTACATGAGGTCATGGCATATTGGTCAAACTATGTTTTGATTAAATTATCATTTTGATTAAGGTGGAACATGAGTTTATCCTCATGCACATGGGGGGTTAATTTTGCATCAATTTGGAACCTGATTGAGCATGAAATCAATTTTTGACATGTGTGCACACCTCCAAGTGACAAATGACCAAAATATTTTTTGGATAATGATGTTATCTACCTCCCATAGAAACAAGTTTTGATTTGGAAGCACGGATTCCAGGAAAATCAAAGATTTCTAAAGTTAGCAAACCCAGATTTTTAGCAGAAAATTAGTTTTAAAGAGCATATTTCACCTCGATTTTCATACACATGGGAGCATATATTTCAAAACCGACAAATAGGATATTAGAAATATCATATAGCTATAGAACCTAGAAACCTTTTTCTAAAATTCGAATTGGTTGGGAAGATATGGGTGGATCCATAACTCGAATCTGCCCAAATTGTAGTAAAACCCTGATTTTTGAAGATTTGTCCTAAAAATGTAAAAATTGATTTCAGATTTTAGGGATTCGGTTTCATCCATTCCTCCATGGATTTATGATATAAATAATCCTCATAGGGCTATGAGAAATTCAATTTTCATTATGATCACTCTTTTGTAATGAAGGTTCATGTAATAGAGGAAAAGAGTTATGATGCCAATGTTGTAATTTGAGCTTGAATTTCAATAGATGAAAGATGATTGATTTCAGATTTGTGGCGGATCATTGGGTTTTCATCTAAAGTATCTCTAGCAGCATTTCCAGCTTGGGAGGGCCCCTCAAGATTGGTAATGTGTTGCTCATTTATATTTGTTTGTTAGATTTGCTTAATTCATTGTTATGTATAGGTTAGTTTATCTCTATGTGAGAGATTTTTGTTGCATTGTTAATTGATTCATAGATTAATTGATGATTAGTGTTCTATTCAGTTTGCTAATTGATTTATGTTAATTGTATTTATTGGTTAGCTCAGACTTTCATCCTTCTTAGTGTGGCAGATCTGCTATAGATGCTTTGTGTGGTAAGAAATTGATTTTATTTCTTGCATGACATAGCCATAAAACACATGTGATCTCTGATTCCAGTTTAAGGATATCAAGGTGAATCAAATTAATAAAATAGAGCCACAAACTCTTATTCATTGAAGTGTAAACATAGACCATCATTTGTTGTTTTTGCAAACAATCTGGTTCGATTCAATGTTTTCAATTACCCGTTGGAATGATAAATGTTATGGGAATGTCTTTTCATTAGAGGATTTGAATGCAATCTTAAAGATTAAATTTTATGTGAAGAAATAAATAGAAATCAATCTTGAACTCTTACATAAATGCATATCATAGGATCTTCAAAGAATGATATTGATATAACTCCAAAGGTTCTGAATATTAAAAATAAGGATTGTGTAAACATATTATTCAAAACATACTCATAAAACAAAGCATTGATTCTTGACACACATGAAATTATTCTTGAGTTGGAACCGATTAGGAGTTTGAGAAGAAGGTTGTGGTTTTATTCTGATGAGCATGAATTCAACAACCAACGATCTTTGAAATTGAGTTTGTGGAATTTTACTGTAAATGGATGAGTGATGGAAAAAGTCTTTTGTGTGATTCCATTTGTTTTCTGAAGAGTTTTAGTACTAAGTGGATTTAAATGAGAAGAGTCATTTCTATGTTTTATGGTTTGATGTTTTGGTTGATTTTGAAGACAACATGATAAGGATTAAAATTCTTGGATTTTGAGAGTAAGTTTTTAGTAAGGATTGTTGACTTGTTTTAGAGCTTGGTACCAGTTTGCACTAGTTTATGATTCCATTGTCATTTGAATTCATTTTTGTTTGCCTGTTTCTTTTATTGCATTTAAGTGAGGAACCACTATTGGAAATCATCATTGAAGGACAAGAAACTTAAGTAAGTTACTCACGATTAATCACACGAACATCACCGAGTGCATGAAAGACTGTGATCTAAGCCCTTATAGCACTAGGTTATTCCTATGTCTCAGTGATGAATCCTTAGTGTTAATTTGTTGCAGTGTGGGTTTTAAGATTGTTTTGTCGGCTTTAGATTAGGCTAGACTAGGCTCTGATCCTGCGTTTCCTACGCCTACACCTCGAAGCTTATGAGCCCCGATTGATAATTAAATGTGGGAATTAATAGTGCTTATATTTAGCCCCAACATTTTGTCACCATTGCCAGGGAGGTGCTAAAGGGATTAGAGCATAGGTAGGTTGCTTTTATTTATCCAAAGCCTTGAGTGTTCCTTTCATGCAAGTGTGTTTCTTTTCATGCAAGTGTGGTGTGCTTTTAAGGACGAACTAAGGGTGGAGAGAAGATGGTAAGACGCGAGGGAAGAGCCCACGCATCCACTTTAGTGGGGTTACTCCAAAGCTAGGTTGTCCTCTTCCTTTTAGTAGTTAGAATTTGTGTTTTATTAGCATTAGCCATTTTTTATAAATATGAGAAGAGAAGCTAACTTGTGTGAACATATAACTTGGTGACAGTATGATCCTAGTAGCACGGTGGCACTTCAAGTATATAATTGGTTTTCTTACATTTTCTTTTAGTTTGCTTCTTTTTATTTCCTTAGGATTTAAAAAATAATAATTTGGGAACTGTAAGAACCCCCCTTCTACACTAATCCATGTGTGAAACATGACCCATAAACCAACAACAAGGACTCAAAGATGATCAAGAGTTTGGAAGAACTCTCTCCATCCTAGCAGCAACTGGGATCTCAATCTCTGCCTTGCAAAAAGAACAAATATTGATAGCAGTCAAGAACCTATCTGCCTCTTCAGAAGTGATAGAAAAACAAGATTTCCATAAGCTACATCCACAAGAAGATCTATAAGCCTCCTTTTATCACCCTTTCCAACTTGTAGAGGAGACTGAAGAATCATTCAATGGAGAGAAACTGCTAGAACCTGAGATTGAGGAGTTCTTGGCATGTATATCACCAGATCCAGTATGCATCCAAGAGACAAACCATCCAAAAGAAGATGATTTGTGTGGCATGATAGAGGGAGACATGCAGATTGGTCTAAATGAGGAAGTGAACCAAGAACATCAATATTACATTGAACATTGGTTCTAGATGACAACAAGATTGAAACACCACTCTCTTCTTCAACAACTCTCCACATCATCATCAAAGCAGTTGGTTCTTCGTATTCTGGTATACATTAAAGCTTATCTTTCAAACCTGAGTATGAATGTATTTCTACACATGTTACACACATGGTTACATTGGAAATATTATTACACGTGAAATTTAATTTCTTGTTCTTAGATAGGATAGAGTAAAATTTGCATGTTAGTTAACCTAGTTCTAAATAAATGCAACATCTTTCCGTGTTTCTTTTCAAATAAATGAAATGAGATGAAGATAATATTGGTGATCTAACATCAAAAACCAAAACAACTTAAGATATTTCTTCTTCTTACTACATACAGATTTCTAACTATTAATAATAACAGTTGCTCATAATCCTAATCTTTAAAATATTGTGGGGATTTACAAAATCTTTAAGGTTTGCATAATGATGCCCATATGTAACTTGTACATCCTAGTTTCATATTAGAACTTGTTATTCAAGCATTCTTATCAAATAGTAGCAGGAGAGTGAATGGAACTTCTACTTGTGAAGGAACACGATCTTATATGGAGAAGATGAAATTGGGGACAAGAGGCACCTTTAGGTAATTCTCTCATGGCCTCATCCACCACACATTAAGTATGTTTGACCATGATATGTCTTTTGACTAATCTCGATACATAAGTCTATTTTTCATATGAACAATCTTTTATGGGCAATCTATAAAATATCTTCCAACTCAATACCATCCCATCCTGTAAAAAGGTTTTCAAAGATGCTCCCCCATTCACCCATGCAGAAACAATCTATAAATTTTATCCTAAGGGTAAATATTGGGACAAGAGACTTTGATGGAAAATGGGTGTAAGAGGCTAACCCGTCAGGATACTGAACAGGTCTGCTGGCAGTGGGTACCAGCCTGTGGTATAACTAGGCAAACCCATCAAGGTAATGAACAGGCTCATGGGAAATGGGGCATTCTGCCTAGGAAGGATATTTCTTAGATGTCAAAATTACCCCATAGGAGTACTAAACAGGCTTGCTGGCAATGGGTTCTGATTTTGATGTCTTTCATTATGCCTAATCTATATTTGTATGTATGAACAATATACTTGTGTAAATCATTAAGAAGAAACATGCATGGTTGAACAAAAGGCTAATGAACCTCATCTAATTGCAATTTGAGAATGTCTGTAAGATGGTCTTAAGACCCCGTCATTCATACTTAGGATGTCATTGTCCTAGAGGTGGGACCCATAAGTGTAGGAGTCTAATAAACTCAAATGCAAACTTTATCAATATCACTTGAATGATAGAGATTCTTTGAGAAATTAAATAGGGATGACTGGTTTCCTATCGGTTTCTCATTTATCAAAGACCATTTATCTCCTCATATTTTCCTTTTCAAGGATGAGAGGAAAAATCCCCCATCATAATTCACATGGTTTCTTGAGCATACAATTGTTAATGATTGATGAAATCGTATGTAATAAGTAATTTAGAAATTTCCTTTATGCTTGTAATATTTTAAAATAAATTTCATTTCCAAATTTACAAGCATGAATACAGTTTAATTTTTGGTTGTTTCTTTAAGCATGGCATCAATGTATATTTATTCTCTCATAATAATAGTATTGGTTTAGTTCTTTTAGATTTTTATGTTTCGGTATTGCTGGTACAAGAACCAGTAGGTTCTTGTACCAACAATACATAAATTTAAATCTTTTTTGAGGGTAATGTTTGCAGGATATTTTTAGCAGCTCTCATCTCTGGCATACTTCATTTCTCTCCTTCAGTCAACATGCATCGGTTCCACATAGTCCACTTTCAACTTGCAGAATTTTTTTGTGCTAATGAGAGTTTGCACGAGGACATGCAAACCAGCGGGTTTGGGGGTGAGAGAGAGAGACATAAGGAATCCCAATAGATCAACATTCATCAACTCTCTCCTAGATATCCATCAGTTCTCAACCTTGCTCCACTTCATCTTGAAATTTCAAGAGTCTACATCATGATTTTACAGACATTTTGTCTTGTTCTACATAGTTTACACTTCAACATGCATTAGAATTCAAAGCAATAGTAACTTGAGGTAAAACTGGTATAAATCTTTTTAATTTACTAAAAACTTGGAAAACATGATGCATAACCACTATTACCCACTCCACACTCCACTATGCATTATCACAACTACTCAGTAAACCCTCCATCTTCACTCCACTTGTCGTAATGAACAATATACTCTGATGATAAGACCAAGTAATGAAAAGGAAATATGTGGTATACAAATACAAAGCAACATCTATAGTGTCTTTTCTTCGTACATCATAAATCATTCTTAAGTCATCTCAAAGAGGATGAAGTCATTGTTGCCTATCCAAGCAAAGAACCACAAAATAAATATTGGTCTTAAAATTGATGTCCAAGTTCATACGACCACCATCACCAACATTTTATAAACCATTATCCATATGCACACCATTCACCATCACTTTGATACCTCATTCACTGCTTGTCCTCCATTTTTATGATAATTTTGTTTCTCTGTTTGAAATCAATCTATGGCAGTTTCCAAAGTGTCATTCCACAAGAACCAACACTTACACAAAAGAAACTATGTCACATAAATCTATAAGCAAAGTATCATAAGTTCTTCACCTTGTTTGCATGAGGACGTGCAAATCCTTGGGTTTGGGGGTGTGTTGAGCTCCATTTTTGTCATACTTTATTCCATACAAATACACTCATCATTACACCTTCTCCCTGCATTTAGTCAATAATATATCGCTAATTACACCATAAAGATCCATTATCTCTTATTATTCATCCTATGTGGTTAATACATAATTTTCCATATTTTTAGTGATTAAAATGATGATTATACAATAGTTTTGTCGATGATGGTTTAATCCTATGTTTCTATGTCCAAGAAACATGTTTTGTATTGTTCATGCTCCGGTATATGCACTGTCCATGTTCCAGTACATGTATTGTTCTTGTTCTGGTACCCGCATTCTAGGTCATCCGGTACTCCAAGTCATCTAGTACCAAAAGGTTCTACAGTCAACCGGTACTTGCACAGTCATCCGATACCTGCACAGTTATCCGATGCCCATAATCCATGTCTTTTGGTACCCATACTCCATGTCATCCAGTACTTAGTTCATGTTCTGGTACCATCACAGTCATTCAGTACCAACACATTCTACAATCATCTTGTACCAACTCTAGCATCTACATATATCTGCTTTCCATTTTCTAATCAAACACATAGAGTACGACATCATCATAAGGTGGTTCCCAAATCACTACATGAGTTAGTGGCATATTGTTCAAACTATGGTTTGATTAAATTATCATTTTGATTAAGGTGGAACATGATTTTATCCTCATGCACATGGGGGGGCAATTTTGCATCAATTTGGAACCTGCTTGAGTATGAAATCAATTTTTGACATGTGTACAAACCTCCAAGTGACAAATGACCAAAATGATTTTTGGATAATTATGTTATATACCTCCCATAGAAACAGGTTTTGATTTGTATGCACAGATTCCAGGAAAATCAAAGATTTATAAAGTTAGCAAACCCTTATTTTTAGCAGAAAATTAGTTTTGAAGATCATATTTCACCTCGATTTTCATACACATGGGAGCATATCTTGTAAAACTGAAAAATGGGATTTTAGAAATATCATCCAGCTATAGAACCCATAAACTGTTTTCGAAACTTAGAAGTGGTTGGGAAGATATGGGTGGATCCATAACTCGAATCTGCCCAAATTGTAGTAAAACCTTGATTTTGAAGTTTTGTCCTAAAAATGTAAAAATTGATTTCAGATTTTAGGGATTTGGTTTCATTCATTCCTCCATGGATTTCTGGTATAAATAATCCTCATAGGGCTATGCGAAATTCAATTGTCATTATGATCATTCTTTTGTAATGAAGGTTCATGTAATAGAGGAAAAGAGTTATGATGTCAATGTTGTAATTTGAGCTTGAATTTCAATAGATGAAAGATGATTGATTTCACATTTGTGGTGGATCATTGGGTTTTCATCTGAAGTATCTCTAGAAGCAATTTCCAGCTTGGGAGGGCCCCTCAAGATTGGTAATGTGTTGCTCATTTATATTTGTTTGTTAGATTTGTTTAATTCATTGTTATGTATATGCTAGTTTATTTCTGTGTGAGATATTTTTGTTGCATTGTTAATTGATCCATAGATTAATTGATGATTAGTGTTCTATTCAGTTTTCTGATTGATTTATGTTAATTTTATTTATTGGTTAGCTCAAACTTTCATCCTTCTTAGTGTGGCAGATCTGCTATAGATGCCTTGTGTGGTAAGAAATTGATTTTATTTCTTGCATGACATAACCATAAAACACATGTGATCTTTGATTCTAGTTTAAGGATTGAAGTGTAAACATAGAATATCATTTGAACTCAGTTTGCATGATTTATATTTGTTTGTTAGATTTGTTTAATTCATTGTTATGTATATGTTAGTTTATTTATGTGAGATATTTTTGTTGCATTGTTAATTGATCCATAGATTAATTGATGATTAGTGTTCTATTCAGTTTTCTAATTGATTTATGTTAATTTTATTTATTGGTTAGCTCAAAATTTCATCCTTCTTAGTGTGGCAGATCTGCTATAGATGCCTTGTGTGGTAAGAAATTGATTTTATTTCTTGCATGACATAACCATAAAACACATGTGATCTTTGATTCCAGTTTAAGGATTTCAAGGTGAATCAAATTAATAAAATAGAGCCACAAACTCTTATTCATTGAAGTGTAAACATAGAATATCATTTGTTGTTTTTGCAAACAATCCGGTTCAATTCAATGTTTCCAATTACACCGCTGGAATGATAAATGTTATGGGAATGTCTTTTAATTAGAGGATTTGAATGCAATCTGAAAGATTAAATTTTATGTGAAGAAATAAACAGAAATCAATCTTGAACTCTTACATAAATGCACATCATAGGATCTTCAAAGAATGATATTGATATAACTCCAAAGGTTCTGAATATTAAAAATAAGGATTGTGTAAAGATACTATTCAAAACATACTCATAATACAGAGCATCGATTCTTGACACACATGAAATTATTCTTGAGTTGGAACCGATTAAGAGTTTGAGAAGAAGGTTGTGATTTTATTCCGATGAGCATGAATTCAACAACCAACAATCTTTGAAATTGAGTTTGTGGAATTTTACTGTAAAGGGACGAGTGATGGAAAACGTCTTTTGGGTGATTCCATTTGTTTTCTGAAGAGCTTGAGTATTGAGTGGATTTAAATGAGGAGTCATTTCTAGGTTTTATGGTTTGATGTTTTGGTTGATTTTGAAGACAACACGATAAGTATTAAAATTCTTGGATTTTGAGAATAAGTTTTTAGTAAGGATTGTTGACATGTTTTAGATCTTGGTACCAGTTTGCACTAGTTTCTGATTCCATTGTCATTTGAACTCATTTTTGTTTGCTTGTTTCTTTTATTGCATTTAAGTGAGGAACCACTACTGGAAATCATCATTGAAGGACAAGAATATTAAGTAAGCTACTCACGATTAATCACACGAACATCACCGAGTGCATGAAATACTGTGATCTAAGCCCTTATAGCACTAGGTTATTCCTACGTTCCAGTGATGAATCCTTAGTGTTAATTTGCTGCAGTGCGGGTTTTAAGATTCTTTTGTCGGATTTAGATTAGGCTAGACTAGGCTCTGATCCCGCGTTTCCTGCGCCTACACCTCGAAGCTTACGAGCCCCGGTTGATAATTAAATGTGGGAATTAATAGTGCATATATTTAGCCCAACAAAGAGTATTGTTACCTTTAGAAGAAGAAGTCTCTTTCATCCTGCTTAGTCTTCTTTGTAGGTTCATTTTCTTTTCCAACTGATGCTTTGTGTTTTTCCTTCCTTTTCCTTAGCTTGGGATAATGATTCTTGTAGTGACCATACTTTTGACAGTTGAAGCATTGTATTTATGAAATGTCTTTCTCTTGATTTGGCTTCCTCCTTGAGACAAACTTCCTTTTGTTCCTGAAGTTCTTGAATCTTGTTGTGAAGGCTTGATCATCGTACTTCTTTTGGGGTTTCTCTTTTGC
>SNQJ01S0117870.1:0-13094 GCA_010110895.2 Picea sitchensis
CTCAATGTATTCTCTGAAACTTCTCCAAGTTTCACTCCTTGAATCCTCCCCAAAAAGAAGTTATAGAGAGAATGGTAAACCTTGTTCAATTCTAGTTTATTCAAGAGAGCGAACTTGTACAGAATGCCCTGCGCTCAATATTTAACATCAGATTCTGAAAATCGAGCACAAGAAACCAAAGTCCATACTATTTCCAATGAAATTTGTCTCACTTCATTTGGATTCTCTATTCATAAGTTATGACTGTTTTACTCGGAACACTTTTGTATTGACTAGCTTCAGGACTAGTCAAAAACCCTATCTTCCACATAGTGTATCTCCAAAATTATAGCGAACAAAGAGATTAATTTTTTACCATGGGTACCTTGATATATCTTATCAATACCACATCAATTTCACCATCTGAATCGTTCTAGAAAAAAATTTATAGCGAAAATGGTAAGATGACCTGTAAATAACATACCTTAGAACACATCACCAAAAGACTTCATCCTCCCTTGAAATCTGGCCTTCTTTTCTTCTGATTTCCTATGAAATTCGACTTGTGTATAAAATGAATGTATACTGATATTTATTTATACCATTTATGTCACTTTATTTTAACAACAGGTCTGACCTGGCACTTTCTTATTTTGTAATTCTTTTCTTTAATTATCTTTAGGGCCGACATGTACTTTCTTTAATAATATTCAATTCACTTTTTCATCTTCAAAAATTCATTTCTCCTCAACTGTGAGGATCCACGTAACATGCCACATACCACCGGAAACAACATGATGTATACTATCCATCCATAGGTGTTGTATTAGCATGTGCATTATCCTTCATGTCCAAATACCTTCATCAATCTTGCGGTCCAAAACCAATGACTAGGGTTGACATCAATGGCAACAACCAATATTCCAACAAGGTCGATGAGGTTTTCTGAGAAGGGATATCTTACTTTGCTTCCTCCTTTTTTTTCTCTGGGGCTAAGGTGGGTGTTGAAGTCTCCCCCGATTATACAGCAGGAGGGGTCTATGGAGTTTTGTAGATCTGAGAGAGAGGTCCAGATTGCCATTTTGTCTTTATAAGAGTTTGGCATGTAGACATTGACCACATAAATGATGTTGTTGTTATCCTTATTTTTTAAGACTGTTAAAATCCAGTTTTGGGTTTCAAATATTACATTGAGAGTTGACTGTCACTCTGCCAGTGTTGTTGAAGATTTTATTTGTTGCTTCAAGAAGTGATGAAGAATCCATTTTAGTTTCCTGGAGAAGGATGACTGAAGAGTTGGCCATTTTTTTAGATCTTTTAGTGCTTCGGATTTAAGCTTACTACCGAAGCCCCTACAATTCCAAGAGAGAAAGATCATTAAAGGGGGTTGGAAGGAGCTCAGCTGCCGTGGGCCGAGTGTTCCATTCCTCTGGTTCCTGCTTTCCTTTTTGATGTGTAGATTGTATGTTCTATAGTCGGTTTCTTTCCTTGAGCCTTTTCCTTAGCGATTGCTTCTTCTCTGACTTCCTTATTTGTTAGTTGCCCCTATTTTCTTGGCTTCTCCAGTGGGATATCCCCTTCTTCTTTTTCTAGATTATGTTGAGTGTGTTGGTTTGAAGTTGGATTTTCTTGCTATGTGGATACTTGTGCTTCCTCCATGGAGGGATCATCTGTATCTGACTCGTCAGTGATGCCGATTAGGGGGAGGAGAAGGTTTTGAGGCTGGAGAAGGGTCCTGATTTGAGGAGGTTTCTCCTAACGGGTCAAAAAGGTTTTGGCTAAGGATAGGAGGGGGATTGGGGGGAAAAGAGGGAGCCTTTTTGGGCGGGGATTTCAGAGCAGGGTTTTATCATGAGGGTTATGCGATGGGCAGAGGGCCCGAGGGTCCTGAATGAGATCTGTTACTTTTGTTGCTGGAGGTTTTTTTGCGAACCTATTTCCATCTGTCTTCTTGTGGAGATGATTTGTCTTCTGAGGGTTACTTGTTGTTGGGATAGTTCTTTGAAAAGTGGTCGTATTCATGGCTTGATTTGCATTTAAACGATATTTATAAATAATATAATTTTTGGATGTGGATCCAGTCGTCCAACTTTAACTTGATTACTTATGGGAGCTCTTTTTCTAGATCTACTTCTACGCAGATTCTGGCGTAGGAATAAAGATTCTATCTGGGCTTCTGCCCTGTCAATATATTTTCCTAGGGTGTCTTCTATGCTTTTCAGGACTTCATCACCCCAACAATGAAAATGCAAGTGTGGAAGCCTTACCCATACTGGCACAACTGAAGGAATGTCACTTTCTGGGTCAAAATCAGGCATTGATTTGTTTAAATATAACCCACTTGTTCCAAAGAAGTATGGGCCATTTCTGAAAATGAGATATATGTCTGACTTAAGCTCGAAATAGAAAATAAAGAAGCCCTTACTGCAAAAGAAATGGTTCATGTGTCCTTGGACCAGGGGTTGTCAGTTCCGCTCAATCCAAAGATCTATTTGTCGAGGTGAGGGCCAAAGGCCCATGAACTGTCCGACAAGTGATCTAGAGGCGAAGGAAACAACTTTTCTTCTCGTTGTGGTGTTGGGGATTGAGACTTATGGGATCTGATCCAGTTTTTTGGCAAACTGAGAGGTGTTGGGCCATGTCAGAGGAGGTCAAAGCGATCCCATGAGGGCCTTGAAGGCGACGAATTCATCTTGGAAGTCCAGAGGGGGATCCGAGTCCAGATCCGAAGAGTCCATGGAGAGTCAGGAGGGCCCAAAGGGCCGAGGGAGGCAATGACCTAGGAACCGCTGGAGGAGTAGGCCTAGGGTTTCTCATGCTCCGAATAACAATAGTTGTAATACAAGCGAATGAATATATTTACTAATCATTGTTGGTATATTCGATAAGATATTAATTACTATTTATATTGTAAATATAATAACAAAGCAACAAGTATCCTTTCATATACATTCACAACTTTCATAAAGACAATGGATTATAAATAAGAAATCCAATGTGGTAAACTAAACATTGTTACTTTTTACAAGGCGAGCCATGACTATAAGTATTCGAAATCTAGTATAAAACATTTCTATATAATACTTTTTACAAGGCGAGCCATGACTATAAGTATTCCAAATCTAGTATAAAACATTTCTATATAAATGAACCAAAACAAAAAAAAATCAACCATATAAAATCACCAATTAGTAATTCATTATATTACATTATATGATTTAATAAACACTCAAAGATCTATAAAACCAAATAAAAAGTTATATATAGTAATTCGTTATATTACATTATATGATTTAATAAAAACTCAAACATCTATAAAACCTTATTCTCTTTATATATATATGTATGTATGTATGTATGTATGTATGTGTGTATGTAAAGAGAAGACCATGTTCAAAAAACTTCAAAAATGTTTAAAAGATGTTGGTAATTGCTTTTTATTTGTCTTTTTTAAGAATTATATAACTATTATTGACTATATGGATTGTATAAATTATTGCAAAGTAACCGAGCATAATTACAGAGTTGTAGTAAATCATAAAACTAAACAATTTTGTTACCATTCCCAAAGTGAGCAGTCTTCTTTATTCTTACAAATGATGACAATAAATATGGATCCACACTCTTGGCATGTGAATGTTGTTCCATAATGTATTCTTCTGTAGTCATTTCTTTATCTTGTCCAAAGGAACCTACAAAAATCACCAGTGAGGCAAAATGCCTCAAATCTACAAACTTGGGATTTTTCTCCACCTCCAAATGCCTGATTATTTTCTGCAACTCTTTAATTATATATTCTTTCTCTTCCAACTTCTCCTTATTGTTCTCTTCCCTAATTCCATGAGGGTTATTTTCTCTTGTGCTTCTTTAGTCGAGCCGTCATCCTGAGCATTTTCTTTTTGGTAGCTTTCAATTCCTTTTCATAACTATGCTCATATTCCATTCTCCCCATTTCTTATGCTACAATCTCTTTATTATCATTACATAAGAACTCACAATGTCTAATAAAGTCATGAAGGTGGTCCTGATGATTTTCCATTTTACTTATTTCAAAGCATCTAAATTGAGAATTAACACATATTTTTTTTATCCCATCGAAATGAAAAAAACAAGTATACCTATCCAATATCTGATAAGAACAACTGCTCAAGATTAAAAATATTTTATAGAGACAACCAAAAAGAGAGTAATCTTAGGCTAGCTCAAAATGCCTAGAAGAGTATATGATTGTGGGCCTTTTAGAAGAAGCTCCACAAATAAATTGGCTTTCAAACTAAGAAGAATTCCTTTATTTTTGTGAACGAGGAGACTCAAATATAACCAACATATTAATTGAGATTAATGTTTGAGGTTAGAATGTCATATGAAAATGAACCCTAGCTTCCTTGTTCCCAAAACCAAACCTCCAAGTATTCACAACAGTTCCCCTAGAGTCCTCACATGAAACACTTCCAAAACCAACCTTCCATGTGGAACCAAACCTTCAAATTGGAAGAAACAAAAGGAGAATGGTAAGAAATAGACCACTCCTCCAAATCCATATCTTAAACTTTGATATGCCCATCCAAAAATGTATAAAAATACCACTTGCTTTGCACCATCCCATCTTTCCATGGCTAATAAATAATGCCTCCTGAAAGATATAACAAATAACATGACAAACTACCCATACAATCATTTGCAAATGCATGTTGTAGATGTGATGCCACTTATTAGGATTGTTATAATAATCATTTAATAATAAGGGGGATGATAAACATAAAATAGGTTGCAAACTACCTCTTCCTCCCTGTTTTTGTTAAGAACATAAAGCATGTTCTTAAAAAAATAAAATGACCGTCTGGAGAAATCACAAGCTAGGGTTTGATAGACACGGTCTTAGTAGTGATCAGAATGGTTACCAAAGGGGGCAGGAGTGGAAACCCCTAATACAAGAAGGTAGCGGTGGATAGGGGGTAAGCCCCATGAGGCGTTGGTTTCAAAGAACCACTGACAAGCACCTCAGGATCAGGACCGGAAAAGAATCAGGAGAGCAACCAGGAAAAAAGGGATCGCGTGGGGGAAGAAGCCAAAGAATCCCAGAAGGATGTGCAAGAACCAGCGAACCCCAGTGGGGCAAATAGGCACAACCCATGTAAACCTAAAACAACAATGATACCCAAGGTTATACTAGAAAATCCACAAACACAACTCTATCGGGACCAGATCAAGACACATGCACTAATCTGCAAGTTCGTGGGTTTGTGCCCCACAGAAAGAACGTTGTGCAACTAGATAAAATATCAATGGAATCCAAGTAGAGAAGTGGAACTCCACTTGGGCTCGAAACGATTCTTCACAGCAGTATTCATGAACCTGGAGGATAGGGATAAAGTCTTTGCGGGGGGGGGGATAATTCCACGCCTCAGCTGGGTTGTACATGCAGTCATGGAAGGAAAACTTATCCCCGGAGAAAGAAACCTTTAAAAATGTCCCAATATGGCTGAGTCTTTACTCATTACCACTAGACTACTAGTTTTCGTCCACCTTCGAAGCAATCGGGAACAAGCTTGGAAAATATGCTAAGACATCAGAAGCAACTCTAAAAGGGAGATATACATCCTATGCAAGGATCTGCATAGAGATGGATGTTTTTGGGGTGCTCCCAGAAGCCATAAGCCTGGAATTCAGGGATGAGGAATGGATACAAAACATCGACTACAAGTAGATCCTGTTTACATGCAGAAGATGCCATGAACATGGAAACCTAATCAAAGAATGTCCTCTCAATAAAAAACAAGAAACGGAAAACACCAAAACACAGTAGGATGAAGACAGTCTTGTAAAACCGAACCACAGAAATAGAGAAAACAAGAAACAAAGCAAAGCCCCGATAGAAATAAATATGGAAGACAAGACCAGACCAGAAGGACGAGACAGGTCCAACCAAGGGGAAGAAGGAGGAAAGGAAAATTAAAAATCTAAAGAAGATAAGGAACAAGCAACTCATGAGAACACAAATATTCCAAGCAATTCCTATGGAAGAAGGAAACAAAGACGCCAACACCCCAACACAGGAGGTATATGAAGACTCAGAGATGACACCAAGCGAGGTAGGCATGAAATATCCTAATCTCAGAGACATTGTGGAAAGGGAAGGAATGGATCTCTCGAACATATTGGAGCAATGAAAAAGGCAGGGAGTAGACAATGTGTCGGTGGAGCAACTAGACTGCATCCAATACCTTTTCCTTCTAAGGGAGGAAGAAAAATCCAGAGGGATCAAGCGCACGCATGATGAGATAGGACACCTGGGAATGAAAGCATGCGAGGGACAACCACATCATTCACCTAAGCAGATGAGGCAGAAGAAAGGCAAGAAATCAAATAGTGTAGCCCTACAAGAACTAGGAGCCCTGCTAATAAATTCAGGTAAGATAAAAAATATCTTTCCCAACTCCCCCCAACATGTTTAAATGAAGATTATAACATGGAATATAAGAGGCCTAAACAACCCACGAAAGAAAAGAATCCTTAAAAATAGGTTGAGGAAGGAACAACCTGACCTTTGTTTCATCCAAGAGACAAAATGCACGGTAGACAGAATGGAAACAATCAGTAAAAATCAATGGAATAAGTACAATATGTTGGATGTTGAAGTCCAATAAATGGCAGGAGGAATCCTCACCTTGTGGAACCCACAATCGATGAACCTACTAGCAATCGAAGCCACAAGACACACACTTTCGGTTAACATGCAAATTATGGGTAACACAGAGGTGATTCTATGCACTAATGTCTATGGTCCCTAGATGATAGAGGAAAAAAGAAGAATGGTCCTAGACCTAGAAAATATAAAGGCCTGATCCAACAACCTCCACTGGATCCTGGCAGGGGACTTCAACATCATCACGACACTTGTAGAGAAAAAAGGGGGCAACAGGAGACTGGATAGAGATGCACAGGAATTTTCAGCTTTCATTAATACAATGGATATGGTGGACATCAAAACTACGAATGGTCAGTTCACCTGGAATAACAAACGAATAAATCACCACCAAGTAGCTACAAGGCTAGATAGATTCTTGGTGTCGGAATCCATCATTCTGCAGGGACTAACTTTAGACTGCAACATCCTTCCATGGGGGGGTTCAGACCATTGTCCAGTTCAATTGGAAGCAAACTTCCAAACCACTCCGAAGAATAGACCTTTTAGATTTGAGAAATTTTGGATCGAACATCCCACCTTCAAGGAAACAAGGATGTTCAAACTATATAAGAAACTCAAGTACATCAAACATAAGCTCAAGGAGTGGAACAAGGAAATCTTTGGAAACATAAACCAAGAAAAAAAAAATATCGAGGACAAAATGAGGATACTTCAGGAACTCTGCAGACGAGGGATACGCAGAGGATAGGAAAAGAGAAGAGATCCAATTGACCCAGGAATGGGAAGAAAGATGCCAGCAGGAAGAAACTCTATGGCGCCAAAAGTCTAGAATCAGGTGGCTAAAGGAAGGGGAACGAAATACCAAGTTTTTTCATAGAACAACCATTGCAAGAAGAACTCACAACAAAATCCTAAAAATTAGGGATCGGGATGGGATCAAAAGAGAATCCCACAAGGAAATTGAAAACACACTAGTCAATCACTTCCAGGGGATAGCCCAGGAACCCAACCAAGGCAGAACTAAGTCCATACAAAGGATAACTCAGCACATCCCCAGGTTGGTCACTGAGGAAAAAAATATCAATCCAAGCAAACCCATTGCAAAGGAGGAAATTGACCAAGTGTTCCAGGAGATGCCCAATGGAGAGGTCCCAGGTCCAGATGGCTTCACAATGGAATTCTTCAAAGCCTACTGAGAAGTGGTTAAACATGACATTTATGGGGTGGTGGAAGACTCCAAATGCTCGGCCTCCATATTGAAAGCATTAAATGCCATAATGATCACCCTTATCCCAAAAGAAAATGAAGCAAGGACCCCAGATCGCTACATGCCTATAGCTTTATGAAATGTAGTTTACAAGATAATCTCCAAAGTCATAGAAAATAGAATGAAACCTCTCATACCCACACTAATTTCACAGGAACAAGCGGGTTTCCTAGAAGGAAGACAAATACTGGACAACATCATCCATGCCCATGAGATTTTACACACGCTGAAAAACCAAAGGAGAGGGGGGATGATAATCCAACTTGACCTGACAAAGGCTTACAACAAAATTAGTTGGCACTATATGGCCAAGACACTGGAAGCCTTTGGTTTCGAGCATCACTGGAAAAACTGGATCGTCAATCTAGTCTCAACGACAAGCTACTTGCTTCTAATCAATGGAGCCCCAAAAAAACCCTTATGGCCTTCAAGAGGCATCAGACAAGGATACCCGCTATCCCCCTTCCTATTCATTCTGATGATGGAAGGGCTCAACAGAAGCATAGAAAGTGAAACTACAACAGGGGAAATAAAAGGCATCAAACCTTTCGAAAACTGTCCAACCTCCACACACCAACAGTTTGTCGATGACACCCCACTCCATGTCACACCCACGATCAAGGAAGAAAAATCCTATAAAATAATCTTAGACGACTTTGGGGAAGCCTCAGGGGCGGATATCAACCATGTCAAATCCATGATCTACTTCTTCAACCCTAATCCCGCAATTCAAAGAAACTTGGCCAACATTTTAGGGTTTGAACACAAAACGCTCCCAACGAAATACTTGGGAATCCCCCTGATGAACAACGCATGCAAAATGGCAACGTGGGAAGGAGTGATCAACAAAATGCAGGAGAGGGTAAAAAATTGGACTTACAGAGCTCTCAACCTAGTTGGGAGGCTTATCCTTACCAAAGTGGTTCTACAAGCAATTCTGGCATATATGATGTGAGTGTTTCCCGCCCCCAAAGGAATACTACAAAATATAAGAGCCATTCAAAGAGATTTCCTATGGCGAGGTGCTGAAAATAAAAAAAAATGGGCCTTGGTGGCCTAGGAGAAGGTTTGTAGACCAAAAGGAAAAGGAGGCCTGGGGTTACAAGACCCACAGGTAACCAATGAAGCCTACGGGGAAAAACTTTGGTGGAGATGGGTCAAGGACATGTCAGTACCGTGGGAAAACCTCTGGAAGTCCAAGTATGCCCTGAACATCAACAAATAGGATCGAATTCGATTCATGGGCATAAGGGAGGGATCAACCATCTAGAATCTCGCCTGGCACAACAAGAACTGGATCCATAAACACAACTTTTGGGAAGTCATAAATAGTAAAACAACCAGATTATGGTAGGACGCATGGCAACAAGAACCCATAATGGAAAATATGGATAGGATGGAGCTCCAACAGGAAATGACAGTGCAAGGTAAAACAAAAATCCATCACTACTAGAAGCAAATAAATGGTAGCAATAGATGGAGGATCTAGGACAAACTCAATCCACAAAATAGAGGTCGGATCACAACCCTAACGAAATAGGTGGAGGAGGAACTAGGGAAAAGGAAAATTGCAGTCTGAGAGGAAGAGGACCAATTAAGGTGGGGTGGGGAAAATGGAGGGGAATTCAACTTAAAAGAAGCACAGTATTACATCGTGGACCAGGATCAAGAAGACCCTACGTAACATTGGGGAAATATTTGGCGCATCCCCCAATGGCCAAAAATCAAAATGTTATAATGGTTAGTTATTCACAACCGAATTCTAACCTGGGAAAACCTCAGGAAAATATGTTATATAGGTCCTTCTCATTGCCACCTTTGTCAAGATAAGGAGGAAACAACCAATCACCTCCTCGATGAGTGCAGTTACATAGCAGAGATATGAGATTGGGCAAAAGGCATATATTTCCAGTCCAATAGGATCCAAGGTAATATCAATGCAACCATCAACAACTGGAATGAGAGTTACAACGAAAATGAAATGGTGAACCTCTAGTGGAATCTAACGTCGAGAATGATCATCTGGACAGGATGGAAAGAAAGGAACTGATGCATCTTCAGGAATGAAATCCTACTGGAAGGAAAGCTCAAGGATGCAATAATCTCACAAATACAAGAAATGGTGCAAAGCCACAACTGGAAGAAGGAAAAAATGCAACTCACAGACCAAGACTCCCACATCCTAGATTTTTTTCACCTAAAAGACGGGTGCAACAACACATAGGTAGGGCAAGAACCACAACTCCAAATAGGAGACTGCAACTAGACACCCCCCCCTCCATTAGGGTTCCTCAAATTGAATTTTGACGGGGTGGAGAAAGGAAACCCAGGAATGGCAAGGACGAGAGGGGTCATCAGAGACAGTTGTGGTAACATCATCCGACTGTACACTGGGAGTATGGGAAACTCAACCAATAACACAACAGAATTTGGAGCCCTAGAGCTTGGCCTTGAAATCTTAAGTCGCGAAAGGATGACAAACACTATCGTTGAAGGTGACTCCACCCTAGTCATCAACATGACAAAGAGACTCCAAAATGACACCAGAGTGGGCAAGGTTCAGCGACATTGGCGCCTATCACATTACCTACAAAAAATCTAGGAGCATGTGAAAACTATGAATACAATGGAGTTGCACTGGGTTCACAGGTCAGCGAATGGCCTGGCGGATAGGCTAGCCAATAAGGGGGTTGGCAAGGAAGGTCTGGAACTAGACACTACCTGGATCAACATCTCGAATGGACAACTCAGAACAAATTGCATCCAACTAGAAACAAAATATCATGAAGGCAGCTTAAGCAAGGAAGGTCACATCGAGGAGGGTGAAGCAAGGCGGCAAGCACGCAGGACCCAGGCAGGATATGATTGCCTAATACTCAGCCACCAATTACCATTTCGGATCAACATATACAACAAGCAGGGGTATGGCAGCAAGGCCCTTTCGATAGTAAGAGTTGCGGGGAAAGCATGTGGGAAAGTACAAACGAAAAACAACATGCAACGAATGAGGTAAGGCATGACGAAGTGACATGGTATAGAATCGATCCACCATGCCAAAGTACAGGTATGAAGAGTATCACATTTGGATCTCAAGAGAGCAAGGGCAGAGACCCGCATAGGGATAAAGGTCGATTCATCATGATCATACAAGCCACAACGGGGAAAAAGGACGGGAGTGCTCACCACTACGGGCAAACCATGATTGGAAGGACAAGATCGCAGCAGGGGAAGATCAATAAGAGGAGAGACAACAAGAATAGCTGCAAACAGAAGGAGCGCAACTGCAAGGGCTATCACAGACACAAGGGTAGGGAAAGGAAGAATCCCTGCGAAGTGAGGTACAGGCTAAGTATCCAACAAAGGAGCTGCGACAGGCCAAGCGGGATGGTGCAAATGAAGTGAAAGCACAGGAAGAGGAATCCCCTTGGAAAGGAAGTTCCAAATAGTCCACGGTGGGTGTCAAGAATGGAGAAGGTAGCAAAAGATGCGGAGGGCACCTTCCAAACTCTGGTTGCACTGAAAGGAAAAGTGACCATTACCCGATGGGAAAAGGAAATAAAATAAAAATGCAAAGGAAAATCATGAGATGCTCTGGCACATGAAGCGGACTGGGTAATTGATCCAGGGGACGCGCAGCATAGGGAAACCCTCTACCATAAAATATTGGATATGGCATGGGTAACTAAGATGATGATCAGAAAAGTGAGTTTGGAAATGGAAGACGCCAAACAAGAGGAAAACAAGGAACACAAGAAAATGTTGGACAAAATCCTGAATCACCTCAGCAGTCTAGAAACTATTACCAAACTGTTAGTTGAGGTTGAGAAGGACGAGAAATCCAAGATGGTGCGTTTGGCTTCTCAATTCCACCTCTATCTGTGCTATTTCCATCACATGGACATCACGCCAGTCGATGGACATGGTGCACCAGCCCAAATCAGGAAGACTCGCATAATCTCCCAGAAGGATGATAACAAGAGTCAAGTGGATGGTGGAAAGAAACACATCATTTTCCTAGACTAGTGAATGGTTAGTCTAATGGAAGGAATGCCAAGCATAGTCAGGTCATTTGACCCACTACCCACTCGGGTCTAGTGGGTTGTCTCAACTTTTTCTTTTTATGTTTTTGTTGCGTATCGTTTTTTCAAACTGGTTATGGTAGGACTGGCCTGGCTTCCCCTGGTGGTAAACCAGTCCCATCCCTCGTATAAATTAGCAAGCGCAACTCAGGAACCCCTAGTCTAGTTTCCTACTAGGAAGACCAGGATTACCCTGCTTTTTGTATCATAATATTTTTGCAGTAATACAACTTCTTACACTCACTTACAATATATATATATATATATATATATATAAGTTATATAGTTGCATATATATATAGTATTATATATATAGTAAAGGGAATCAAGGGGACCTAGGCCAGGCCCATCAAGGGGCTGGGGTGACGTAGGGCATCGCTCCAGTTACCCCGCGGGCCTGACATCACCCCAGCCCCCGCGGGACTAGCCTAGGTCTCATGGATACCCTTTACTATATATATTGTTGGCCCTTGGTTATGTAAGGAAGCAAAGATTAATTAAGAAAGGAGAAGTACTAATGATCTGGATTTTATGACCAGAACGAAATGAATATAGATTATTAACAGGTGCTTAACACAAAATAACAGAGATACAATAAAACTGGTTTTCTATTCAATAAGGAATAAGTTGAAACTATAAAATGCAGCGGAAACAAGCTTGTTGGAATGGTGGCGGCTTATCTCTTAGAAGAGATGTGACGAAAACGCTCATTCGCAAGAAGATGATTAAAATGAGGCTCTGAAGGCCTTTTTACCATAAATAGGAATGCCAAAAACCCTAAACATCCAAAAACCTAACCCTAGGAGATGAAGCGCCAAAAGTCATGTGGGCCCCGTTTGGGTAAGTTAGTACATCAACTTCTCAGGGTCGTAACTTTTGCATACGATCTATGTTTTAGGTGTATGATAGCCCGTTGGAAAAGTATCATCGAGGAGATTCATTTTGGTGGCTCAATCATGCCTTCTACTATAATTAATAAGCTCAATCCCAACCCTCAAAATGGCCCCGGAAGTTAAAACTGCTAAAAATAGTAAATTGCCAAAATTATCAGAAAATTGTTTTGAGCCAGTTGGAAGAGGTGGGTGGCCACCGATATCCACCTAGATCAACCCTCCCTCAT
>SNQJ01S0117871.1:0-27767 GCA_010110895.2 Picea sitchensis
TGCTTCGTGTGTTTCCTTCCTTTTCTTTAACTCGGGACAATGATTCTTGTAGTGACCATACTTTCGACAATTGAAGCATTGTATTCTTGACATATCTTTCTCTTGATTTGGTTTCTTCCTGGAGCCAACCTTCTTTTTATTCCCGAAGTTCTTGAACTTTGTTGTGAAGGATTGATTATCGTATTTCTTTTGGGGTTTCTCTTTTGCATTGTTCCTTGATTCTTCTTGTGCACAACAAGTCCAAATTTATTCAAATGTAGGATACTCCTTCCTTGTGTTCATGCTTGTGGAAAATGCATCCCATGTCTTGTGAAGACCATTGAGTACTATATTTACCAATTCCTTCTCTGAGATGATCTCTTCAATAGCTTGTAGTTGATCTCTTAACTGAGATATCCTCATAAAGTATGATGTTATGCTGCCATCATCATTCATCTTCATGTCACAGAGCTCATTCTTCAGACTCATTGCTTGTCCAATGTTTCTGACTGAGAAGAGGTTTGTTAGGGCATCGCACATATTCTTAGACAAATAAAGATGGGAGATGTAGGGTATCAAGTGGTCTTTTATAGAATCCACTATGATACTCATGGCATTGATGTCATTGTCTTTGAACTTCTCCATAACTGCAACGTTCTACGGTTCCTTCTCTTTTCCTTCTTCAAACTCTGGCTCCACANTTATTCTTGGCAAGGATGAGATCAATCCTTGTCTTCCATGCTCTAAAGTTAGAATCCCCTTCTAACTTGTTTTCTGACTTCATAGAGTAAGTCATGTCTGCTTTGACTTGGTCAACTCTAGATTTGACCAAAAACTCAAACTTGATGTCTTAGCTTGCTGAGAGTACCAGGAGATGTGCTAGGCTAGGGCGCACTAGTCTTTCCAGAAATTAGGTCAATCCCTTCACTTAAGGTGCCTCAATGAGAGGGTTAGGGTTTCGTTGTTGCATCAAAGTATGGCTGCAACTGCAACTACAACTGAGCAAATCCTCCCAATCTATCTTCCAACGGTTAGACTGTTTGAAGATAGTGTGGGCCCATAACCTGTTAGAAAGTAATGGATGTGCTCGTTTAACCATAGACAATATCATTATTGTCACCCAACCATAGGCCGAAGCCACCCTCGAGCACCTTAACCTTGACAGAGAATCATTCCAGAAGAAAACCCTAGACTGGATAGCCAAACAAAGGTGGCACACCTTTCTCCAAGGATAACACACCAAGAAAGAGTAACAAGAGTTGATCAGAGAGTCCCAAACCATAACCAAGAGATAGTCCAAGCCAAAACTGAAATCTTCTAGTTGCAGCGGTTGCAACAACAGCTCTCCTCCAAAATTGCACACAAACTGGTCAACTGTAGTGTGCACAAGTGTTGCTTCTGCAGTTCTGAGAATACTGGCTAGAATGAAGACTGGCCTCCTATATTTATAGTATTTATGGTAGACTACCTGGGCCGACTTCTCATTTTGGGTACTAATTCTTTAGTATATAACATTTCCTTTAGCCGACTTCTTCTCTTGGAGGCTAATAACCTAATACAAGTCATTCTCTTGAGCCGACTTTTCTTCTAGGGTTATTAACCAATCAATTAGGGTTTCTTCTTGCTTCCCGAAATATTCTATTCTCGTCAGGTTTACACATGGAGGTAAATACCTCCCGCAGCTACCATAATATCAACAGTTCCTTGGTAAAATATTTCAAAAATTGGAAGCACTATCTGATGGGAAAGGAGACCATAATCCACACATATCACCAACCACTCCAATATTTGTAGGCCCAGAGTAAGCTACAACAAACTAAGCACTACAAATGGATGGGGTTCTCACAACAATTTAATTTGGTCATAAAGTATAAGAAGGTTATCACAAACAAGTTGGCAAACATGCTTTCATGACCACCCACATCCAAGATTATAGCTTTGGGAACTCTTATGCACATGAATCCTTTCACCCATGATGCATACAAATAAGATGAGGAATTCAAGTAGGTGTTTCAATAACTACAGGGAAACATTCATATAGAAGAAGGTGACAACAAGATTGACTATCATTTCCATAATGGTTTACTCTACAATGTCAACAAGCTCTATGTCCCTAAAGGTGAATGATTGCAACCTATCAAAGAGGCTCACACCTCCAAGGTTGCAAAGCATTTTGATGTTAGGAAGACAATTTCCAACTTATATAGGCATCTGTACTAGATTAGAATGTAAGAAGATGTAGCACGGTATATTAGAGGATGTATACTTTCTTGTACCATCAAGCCGAGTAATAGGAAGGAAGGTCTATACCATCCCTTACCTATACCCACTAGACCCTAGGAAAGTATTTCCATGGATTTGGTGGGAGTTTTACCAACAACTAGGAAGAGACATGACTATATATTTGTGGTAGTTGACAGGTTCAACAAAATTTTCATACTCATGCCTTGTAGAAAGATCATCAAGGGACGAGAAGCAACAAACTTGTTCTTTGAACAAGTTTGGGTGCACTTTGGGATACCAAGGAGAATCATCTTAGACAGAGACACCAAATTTATTAGTGCCTCCTGGACTAAATTGTGGGAGAAGATGGACACTAAGCTCAATATGTATACAACATTCCATCCACAGACAAATGGGCATACAAAAGTAGTCAACAAGTCTTTGGTGCATCTTTTGAGGGGTTACAATCAAAAGCATCCGAAGACCTAGGATGAAAACATGATCTATATACAACACTCTTATAACAGATCATTCCACACTTCTACTGGTAAGTCACCTTTTGAAACTTGATTTGGATATTTTCCACCTTCACCCTTAGATGTTGTATATGGGAAAAAAAAGGAGAGGTGAGGGAGGACCTCATAGGAGATGCATTAAAATAAAAAAAAATTGTTGAGAAGATCACGCAGATCCATTTGCAAGTACAGGAGATGCTGAAGAAGTCACAAGAAATGTACAAGGATAGACATGACTAGCATAGAACAGATAGAACATTTAGAGTGGGAGACACAATATCGTTACGGATGAATAAGGAAAGACTACATGGTATTGGTAAGAATATCAAGGCTCTGTAGTATGGTCCTTTTGAGTTATTAGAAAAGGTCGGAGATAGTGCCTACAGACTCATCCTACCCCCATACGTGTGCATTTACTCAGTAGTGAATGTGGAGAATCTCAAACTCTATGATCCCTCCATGTTATATCAAGAGAAGGAGCAGGTCCTACCTTCCATAGAGGATTTAGCACCAGATGCTCAGGTAGAGTTGGCAGAGGACATAGTTTTGAAAAAGCGGTCCAAAACTACAACACACGGTTAGCATGACCTTTGGCAAGCTGGTTTTAAAGGATAATTTCCAAGAAAAGCAAAGTGTTACTCCAGGGAGAAGATAGAGGAAATTTTTCCTCACCTCATTCAATAAATATTTTAGAGACTAAAATCCTCCCTAAATGGGGAGGTATGATCTAGATTGGATCATTATATTATTTTTCATATATCTCGATGATTTTAGAGTGGAAAAAACTAGAGGAATCGACTTTCAAGTTCATTTTAATGGAAATTCCCTGTTATAGCCCAAAAATTCCCTACTCGTGCATACATGGCATTGGCCTTCATACTTGCATAATTTTCCAAATCATTGTTGAGGAGCTCTACTTAAAAAACTAATTTTTAGAGCATGTATGCACCCTGCACCACTACTGTCCGCATACATACGCTTGTTGCATGCTACACAACCTGCATACATATTCTTGTTTCACACTAAACATCCCGCGTATACCTCCAAAAGTTGCAAAAATTAAAAATTTGTAAGGAATTCAGTGGAATTTATGGGCTATTGGAGGTTTCCCAACCAATTCAGTTGTTATATCCCGTCCCCCAACCAAATAACCATCCTTTTGTCATATAAAATGAGGTGTTGGGGTCTCATTTCATAACCAAGCACTAGAACAGTGAAACTCTGCCCAATTTCCATCTCCCTTCCTTGCCCAAGCATTTTAAACCTTTTGTGAGTTACTACCTCAACATTCCCTCTTCATCCCCTTTTCCTCCATTCAATCCATTCCCTTTCCTTAAGGTGATTAGTAGATTGTGAGAAGAGGCTTATTGAAGGTGTACTTGGAGCATTGTAAAGAGGATCCCAGACCAGGTTCATGGAGCGGTGGCCAACAAGGATTGTAAGTTTAAGTCTTTGTTTAATGAATAAAAGAATTTATTTTTCCTGTCCCAAATCATGATGTTTTATGTCTTCTCTTTGATTTATACATGGCATTTGATACTAACCCTAATTTATGAATAGAAATAGCATGCTTGTAGCCTCGTTTTCCTAGGCTTGGATGCAGGTCATCTTTGGGAGGAGACTTGCAGTCTTTGGAACTATAGAGCTTGAGGAGATCATCGCTAGACATTGGATAAAAGGTATAGTTACCGATCTTCTCTCCTACTGCTTTCTATTCATTTATTTTGGTATGTTTGGGGTAGTGTAGAAACTAGGTTGACTTTTAGACGATCATTTTCTCTATCTATATCCTAAACCCTGGTATAGTTATAGGGGGATATTCCCGCTAGCATAATTGGCGACTATACTGGGGAGTCTCTCTAGGGTTTTTAGGGAGGTTTTGGGTTGTTGATTGGTTTTTGTTTTCCTTTTGAGTTTCAATCAAGTTTACTGAGTCTTTTAAGGGTTCTTGGTCACCTGCAAGGTGCATACCAACTTCCCCTTCCCTGTAAGTCTTCCTTATCTTTTTATTTTTGAAAAGTCTCAAAGGTGTACGCGCCATGTCTTGGTTCAACCTGCGTACATATGCACTCTGCACAATAGACAACTCGTGTACATACGCAGGCTGCTGATGTAACAACCCTTGTCTCTGTGTCTTGAAATCATTTTTTTTTTAACAAAGAGAGAGTTAGTCTCTTTCCTGATTGAAGTTCATAATTCTCAGGACTTTGTTGAATCAGTCAGAGTCTCTATCTTTGGCCATAGATTTGGTTAGATTTTTGGTCAACTTGTTCTTGAGTCTTCTTTTGTTTTCCCTAAAAGTTTTAGAGCGAGGTGTCAAGTTTTAGATCCTCCTTTTGGTTTCTTGGTTGAATCCCTGCGATCTGCGGTTGGCTTAGGGTCTTTATCAATCCTGTTTTCAGTTTTCTCTTTGTTCCCGTTTCTTTCTTTGAAAAACGAACAAAAAGTTTTTACTTCAGTTTTTCTTGTTAAAGCAGTTCAAAAAATAAAATAAAATAAAATTTATTTTCTTGCATTCAGTTTGGTAAAGTAGTCAAGGTTGTTATTTGAAAAAGAAAAAAGAATCTTCATTTCAAAGTTCTTTTCGATTTCCTGGAATATAAGTAGTTTGCAGTCAAACGAAAGAAACTTTTAGAATTTCTTCATTTACAAGATAATGAAATATCAATTAGAAAAGTTGAATTTACAAAGAGTTTTTACAAGCTTTGCTTTTAATTTCGAAGTATCTTTTGTTTTCAAAACATTTAAAGTTCTCTTCCTCTTTCGTCTCTTCATAATACCATCAATTTCACTACCAAACCCTTTGTGTAAATCAAGCCTTAAAATTAATGCTTAATCTAAAATATATTAGACTTTATGTTTGTAGGGTTCACTGAATAGTTTAGGGTTTAGGGCCTTGAATTAGGTGTGAAGAGGAAACACTTCAAGGCCACTTTAAAACAAACATTGGAGTCTGAGATAGGGAGTGTTTTAATTCCAGCGTTGTAAGAGTTATATGGGACCCACCTCTAACACAGGGGATAAACACGAGGTCGTGTGAGGAAAGGAAATATAGATAACTCCTCCAAAGCTGGACTAAATGTAGTGGGGATTGTATATTGAGGGTGTTTCTCAGGAACAATACCGATCGCATTTGCCTACGGAGCTTCATGGGCCTCAAATCCATTCAAGATCCTCAGTTGTCTTCTGGACCAATTGCTTTCGATACCCTTGAAGGGCTTCTGACTTGTTATCCTGATCATTACAATCTACCCGACTGTCGACTATACCCTCCTGGTGACTTAGTGCGAGATGGAAACCTAGTTGCCCATATTTTACGGACTTACATAGGTGACTGCAGGGGTATACCACTGTACCTAGGGTGGACGTCGGATCGCGCTCTGCAGAGTATACTCGGAGGGTGCTTCCCTGTTTGAGTTTCACTTGCATTGGTTAGTTTCTCTAGTGTCGATTAGCGTAACCATCCTT
Source organism: Picea sitchensis (assembly GCA_010110895.2). Classification (NCBI taxonomy): domain Eukaryota; kingdom Viridiplantae; phylum Streptophyta; class Pinopsida; order Pinales; family Pinaceae; genus Picea; species Picea sitchensis. The sequence goes on from SNQJ01S0117871.1 coordinate 6,186, forward strand.
CCCACTAGTTAGTCGACTGCTTGATTTATCTTTAGGAAACGTTTTTAGTGTGTGATTTGTGTTCCACGTTATTCAATCCTTCCTGTGTCGTTTGATCATTTCACAAAGTGGAAGATCAACAGCTTCGCTGGTCGCGAAGGCTTCAGGGCCTTTCACTGGTTACTTTGGAGCCACCTCCGTCATCGTTGAGGAGAAGAATTGATCAAGAAGGGTCATTCGAAGTGACCGGGCCATAGGAAATTGTGCCCAAGCCTGCTCCGAGAGGATACTTTCTGGCTCCGGAGGAACCTACCGTTTCTGACCTTGAAACTGAAGGTTTCAAGCCATCCAATCCTTCAATCACCGACTTGTTAGTGTCGATCTTGATTCATATTGTCCCTCCCGAGGTGACATCTTCTGAGCGCCAGCTAGTTCTACGAGCGACAATGGAATCAAATGTTGCTACTTTGTCCGGGAGTCCCCGTACTCCCATTACGGCTACTACTGCAAGGGGCATCCTACCTCCTCTCCCACCTTCACTAGTTAGGACCACAGTTGTCCCGACTCCCACAACTTTGGGTAGTGGTCCGATACCTTTATCGGCTTCGACCGCTATTCCGTTTACTCAGAGTGTGGCGAGTGCTCCCTTTTCATATGGGATGCCCGACTTTGATACAAACTCAGTTCTTACTTATTCTACCTTACAGACTATGGGTCTGGGGGCAAGGAGATCAAACGCTCCCTTGCAAGGGTCGGCTATGGGCACTACTGTCCCTTTTAATGATATCCCTTACGGTCGAGGTCATATACCTCCTCCGTCCCCTTCGCTCGATGGTGATTTTCAGCAATCAATCAGGTCAAATGCTAATTATATCTTGTTTGGTGGAGGCAGTTTAGGACCTTCATCTTATACAACGCTGGTGGGATCTATGTCATTCTCTTTGTTTGGTGCGTTTGGGAACAACACTTTCTCTTCGATTGCTTTTTCAAATGGGGGAAACCCCAACTTTGGTCAGCAGAACCCGATGCAAGGTACCATTCCTTCACAAGGAGCGGCGACTGGAGTATACTCCATGCAAGGTATTTGGAATCCTTGGCAGAGCTCGGTTCCCTCGCAAGGAATGTTGGTTGGGGGAAACCCCTTCCATATTCAATGGAACCCCGGGCAAGGCTCTGTACCCATGCCCATGAGATCGACTGGGGGCATCCCCTTCCAAGGTCCTTAGAACACAACGCAGGGAGAAATCCCTACGCAATCTATGTCGTCCAATTTCAAGAGTCAGTCGATGACGTCTCAACATACGCAGTTTCCATTTGTTGGTCAAGGACATGGTTTTTACCAAAACCCTGGCGAGTAATCCAACTTTTCCTGGCAACCCGGTGCTAGTCAAAATCCAGGGCCATCTTTTCCTGTAAATAATTCACAACCGAAACTACCCTTTATGGAAACTCTACATCTGCTAGACTTGTCGATATTATTGAATGACCCGATCTGTCATGATCCATGTTGGACTCCCATGCCGACTAAGTTACTTTCAGATTTTCTGAAATTTGAGGGCAAGCCTGGTGAATATCCAGGTGACCATGTGACTACCTTTCACTTGTGGTGCTCATCAAACTCCCTGAAGGACGACTCCGTCCATTTGCACCTTTTTCAACGCACTCTTATACGGGGTGCTGCGAAGTGGTATATTGAGCTTGATGGCTTGAGGTACTCTTACTTTAACAACTTGGATATGGTCTTCTTGAACCATTTCCAGTTACCTGTGAGATACGATGTCGACACTGAATTGATGGCCAACTTTGAGAAAACCAAGGCCGACCATATCTCTGATCATACTCGAGAATGACGAAGAAGAAAGAGATTGATTAAGGTCAAGGTCCCTCCTACTTTCTTGCTTGAGTGGTTCTTGAAATATTTGGTGCCCTGCGTATCCAAGGACGTAGCAACTTCCAGGGTGTTTTTAGAAGAGGAGGATATTATGAGAGCCCAACAGCTTGAACTGATCTACTCTCAGTCTGGCATGCTCTATGAGATCTTGCCAGATGTGCCACGATATACTCTTGATAAAGCCAAGCAAAATTCAGGGCCCCATGCCAATGACATTGTGGGCTCAACACAAAGCAAGTACATGGAGTTTTTGTCAAATAAGTTGCAACAATTTTCGATACAACAGACTATGGCCAGCCAGACTCCGAGTTTGGTTCTTCCCCCTACCCAAATGTCGGATGTACACAGTGTGCAGTCGACGAATCCCAAGGCCAACCAGTAGTCTGAGGGAAAGAATAAACAACGAAATAAGAAGGGTAAAGGGGATAAAAAGGCTACCAAAAATGTTGGTGGGGGGAAAATGGAGAAAAAGAAGTCAAAGTATCTGTGTAATCTCTTCACGGAGGACCACCCGACTCACTTGTTCCCTTGGCTTGCAGAAGTCCATAAGCTATTAGTGCAACAACAACCTACTGTGTTGACGAACCCTTTTCCACAAGGGCAAAGTATGGCTTAGGCTTACACATCCATAAGCGCGGTAGGGGGTAGTCAGGGACCCTCCGCGCCTACCAATAACAACCCAGCCATGAAAGTTTACATGATGAATGTCGATGCTCATTTATCAACTAGGAATCGTGACTACGGAATGACGGAATCTGTCAAGAAGGGCAAGGAGGCCACTAACTCATCAACTCTTATCCAAATTGAGAAGGTGGTGGGCGAAACAATGACTCACATCCCTAAAGGTGCGTTTAAGAAGGATTCCCATAATCCAAATGCGAGGGCCACTTAGAACTAATATGTTGTAGAGGATCTGGCACAGACCCCTTGCGCGATGTCTGCTCTGGAAGTCCTCTAGAGTTGCCCCTCATAGAGAAAAACTTTGTTGTCTTCCTTGGGAGCGACAGAGACTAGTAACCTAGGGGCGATCATTTTCGATCCAACCGACTTAAAACCTCGTCTTCCTCACTATGTTTCCTTTCAGATAGTAGTGGCTTGTACCACGAAATATTTTACGCGGAGCATTTTTTGTATAGTGGTTGATGAGGGTGCCTCGACTTGTGTGATGTCGTTGGCATGTTGGAAGGCCATTGGCCAGCCTGAGTTGTCTCCGTTGCCTACGTTTCTTACAACTTTTGACGGTCGGTCGTTTAGACCACATGAAATCATTCCTTTCTTTCCCGTGCAGTTAGGGGGTAAAACTGTGTGTGTCGAAGTTGAAGTGGTTGATGCGCCTCTCGACTACAATCTTTTGTTAGGAAGAATTTGTACTTATGTGATGCATGCGATGGTTGCTACGGTTTTTCAGGTTTTATGCTTTCACATGAGGGCCGGATTGTGACCATCGACCAGTTGTCCTTCTCTCGTCATGACCCTTCATCGGGGGATTCCACAGTCCTGATGATCGATAACCCACAACTTGGCACTGTTAACTTAGGTGTCGATTTGTTTCCTTCATTGATGGGAAATTTTGATTACCCGTCGCCTTCCAATGATGTCAAGATTATATCAGTTGTTCCTGACCAGCCGAAGACTGGAATTTTGCAAGTGTCATCTTTTAGAATGAGCTACTTTAATGACCCGTGGACTTTACCTTCCCCATCGGATTTGATGGAAGGGATAGGGCATCCTGGCATGGCCATGCCCTTATCTACGACCGAGGTTGCGTACAACATTTTCCAGCAAGCCTCCGCCAACCCCGATCCGGCTCCCTCACAAGAGTTAGATCCAGTTCTCGAGCCTATTTGGGCTCAAGATCCTTTAGACTTTCTCTTTCCCTCTGACGAGGTGATTCTCGAGGCAATGACTAGTCCTGATAGACCTTGGGATGATCTACATCATAGATCTTATTTTCTTCCTGAGCTTAGGAGAGTGGAGGCAGGAGAGTTTGTTTTGACCGTGAATGGAGATAGTCCTTTTCCTATTAATCCTCTGGCTATGCATGGAGTTTATGCCGAGGGTAATATGGAAAACATTACTACAATGTTTGAAAATTCTATCCGAGGACTACACATTTTGTTGTCACGCTCTATCTAAATCTGTCATTATGACTGTGGCAGGCCCAAAAAACGTTGTTTAGGGCCTCAAAATGGCCCCAGAAATTTATGACCTGAAAAAATGTAGAAAAATTGCCATGGTGGAAACCCTTGTTTTGAGCTAGTGGAATAGGTAGGTGGCCATCGATTTCTACTTGGACCATGTGGTAATGAGGTGGAACTATCCTTGGTGACATGTGGTAGTGAGGTGGATCTATTATATGTAGACACATGGTAGTGACGTGGACCTACCCCCGAGTGACACATGGATGGATAGAGAAGACTAGACAATGAATTGGCATGATAACTATGTGATGATGTGGTGGTCAAAAGATACTTTGAGCACAAGCTACGTGGAATTATATGGATCTATTTAATTCATTCAAAAATAACATGGAGATGAAATTTCTTTATAAAGATGTCATGAGAACCCTCCCACAATGCATGTGGGATAAAGAAGTCGAATTTACAAATCAAAGGCCCAAATTTCACCAGGATAGATCAACGATGGTCGAGTCTCCATATTCCAGAGCTCATAACGTTTGATCCCGATGTTCAATTTGAGAAAATGAGAGCTCATCGGAAAGATAAAGAGATGAATAACACATTGGAAGTGGTTTCAATGGATAAAATATCAGTTATCAGGTCCTAAAAATTAAATTGTAGTCAAGACTAGTTTTGGGCTTGGAAACAAGTTATTTTTGGAAAATCATTTATTAAAAGAAATTTATAAACTTCTAAGGTGGGTCCTAGATGATGGCACGAATATAAAAGATTATATTTACCAAAGGGATTAATTCATTGCACCATAAGGGACACATAAAACCCTAATTGAAAAACAGTTTCAAGAAGATGAAGAAGAGATTACAAAAGAGAAAAGGTGGAAGAATCAAAGGTTGGGAGTGGGATGTTAGAGAGTTTGCTATAGGGGTGATTTTGTTGGAAGCAAGTTCCTCCTTTTCAAAGATTTGTGAATTGGTCTTCTTGAATTTCTCCTTCATATCCCTTCTCAACTCTCTCAATATTCTTCCATACATTCACCAAGACATTTCAGGTCCAGAGGAGCAAAATCTCTACTTGTAAAAAGTAGATGCAATTTATTTTAAGTTTATGTAAATGTCATTGAAACCTTTTTGAGGTTGTTTCAACCTTCTTGTTTCAGACATTTTTAATATTATTTCATTTGGGATATTATTATTAATTTCTCTCACAAAGAACTATTTCGGGTAATTACAATAGTGATTTTTCAGACTTGTGTCTAAAGCATGAGATTTCAAATGTATTGTCCATCAAAATTGTTTTTGATTTGTAATGAAGTGATCATCTAAAGTTCTTTGATGACCTATCCATTTTACTTTTATTTCATCTTGCAAAGTCATAGTTGATCTTGGGTTCACATCATTTCAAAAGGGAGGAAAACTATATGTTGAAAACAAACTCTGTACAAATCTCTTTTAGTTATATTTATTCACTTTTATTTCCATGAATAAGATGATGTGCTTAATGAATAAATCTGTTAAATGAGAGCTTTGCTGGAAGATCTTTTGGGGTTTTCTCTTTAGCACTCACCCATTGCATTCATTTAGAGCCATACAAAGAATCTTCCAATATATCAAGAGAGGAGAACCACCTCTATAAAAACGAGGAGAGCCTTTCTTGTTCCCCACAAGATTTTCTCTCAAATGTTCGTCATTTTCCCTTGACAAAAAAATGATCAACAAAACCTGAAGGAAAATTGATCCATAATGATTAGATGGCATGTGCAAGTTTGTCTTAAATCAAGTTGGAGTTGAAAGTAACACCTTGAGTATGTCATATAAGAATATAGTAGATATGTGTTGGGCATTCTTCCTACTTGAGAATAGTGTTTTTAAAAGGTATCAAAATTGAGTAGAGTTATTTATGGCTAGGTGTCTGGTTTGCAATGTTATTCTGGAATGAATGAGTTATTTTAGTGACCATATTGGTTATTGGTGGGTTTGTAAGCATAGATTAGTTTTGTTAGTAGTTACAGTTGAGTATTGGTGTTGTTGGGAGTATAAATAAGTGGTGTTAGTAATCACATTTGACATTTTGAGCATAAATCATAAGGCTACTAATAACCTTATTGGCCATTTGTGTTCTAAAAAGCCAACATGAGTTGTGTAGATAAACATGTTTTCCACAAATAATGTTGAGAGTAGAGATCAATGGTGTTCCTAGTGGCATTGGCTATAAATACATTGTATTGGTAGCCTCTATGTACGTTGGTGTTATTGAGCATAAATATGAACTATGTTAGTTATTGGCATTGTTAGAATTACATATGATTTTCTTTTGCAATATTATATGTCTTGGGGTGGGAGCAAAATGGAAGTATCCCAACGTTTCAAATATCAAAGACAAAAACATTACTCTAATGTTTGTCAATTGTTGGAAAGGTGAGAAGACATTATGCCCTATTCAAATTTAATTACTTCATTGATACCAAGATAAACTATTTTGTGCACATAAACTTTTTATGCAACTTCACTCTTTTCAAAGAAAAAGATTGTACAATATATTGTGTGCTCTAATAAATACACCCAGCCCCTATATAAGATATTCACTATGACACAAATGTATTTTATCAACTTATTCAATAAAATACAAAAATCTAAATGAATTTGATGAATTTGTGAAGTACAATACAATGTTTTTCATCTTATAAAAGATGAAATTATATCAATTCACACAGTTCAATGTAATTGATGCCCAGAGTATTGTTGAACGCATGTTGAAGTTTGTGTTAGGTGAATCCATTGCACGATAGAACCCACAAAAAAGTGTGGAGTGGATGAGGAGTAATCATTAGTGTTGAAGGCACGCTGAAGTTTGTGTTAGGTGAATCCAGTGCACAAATCGAACCGACAAAAAAAGTGTGGAGTGGATGAGGAGTCATCATTTCTCTTCACATCACTTTGTGTATGAGGAGTCTTCATTTCACTTTGTTAACAAAGAAGGTTGTGGAAGAGTATGATGGGATGACTAATGGAGGTTGTTGTGGAATTATTTTGTTGATGTTGACTCCATACTAAAGTTATATTTGTTATCAATGCATTTCACTCACTAATTTGATTTAAATGTCTACGATCTCTTGTTGCATTGATATTTGACTTAAAAGTGGAATAAATATATGGCTAAAGCAATCACACAAAAAAATTCAAAAGTTTTAAGTATGTACATAGTGTTGGCGGTGCAAAGTTGTATATAACTATTAGAACATAATGTATACATGTATATTGTATAGATTATCTTCCACATGTATCAATTTGGCATTATGTTAGTTGCGTTTCAATGTTTTAACTCAATCATGTTATTTTAAAATTTTGATTAGATGTAAAATTTACTGGCCTAACTTAGTTTGCACTTTTGTCAACATATCTTCTCATTTCCAATTAGTGTGGGGCATTAATTTGGATGGACAATTAAATTAACCATTTTTCATATAAATCCAAAAACAACATATCTTCTCATTTCCAATTAGTGTGGGGCATTAATTTGGATGGACAATTAAATTAACCATTTTTCATATAAATCCAAAAAAATCATAATGAATTTGTACTTTCATGTTTTTTGGTTTATATAGTTATGTAATGATTTTTTTGGTTTATATAGTTATGTAATTTCTAGGTTATGGACCATTTTGTATATAAATCCAAAAAATCATAATGAATTGTTACTTTAACCATTTTTCATATAAATCCAAAAAAATCATAATGAATTCTTACTTTCATGTTTTTTTGGTTTATATAGTTATGTAATTTCTAGGTCATTTTGCATATAAATCCAAAAAATCATAATGAATTGTTACTTTTTCAATGATATTTCATGTTTTTGTGATTTATATAGTTATGTAATTCTAGGTTATGGATAGATAGATGAAAAATGAAATGCTTCATCTATCCTTCAATTGCATTATTTATTATATCTCATTGTTTTGCTCAATAGTAGTTAGTAGATGTAGTTGAATTAAAATTTGTTGTAAAGTGTTATGTGGTTTATATATGTTATATTATTTTTATTCATTTGATGAAATTTGAAGTTGAGTTGTTGTCCATATTAGCATTTTAATAGTAGTTGCAGTTGAATTAAAATTTGTTGTAAAGTGTTATGTTGTTTATATATGTTATATCATCTTTATTCATTTGATGAAATTTGGAGTTGAGTTGTTTTCCATATTAGCATTCTAATTTGTCTTTTTGTTTGTGAATCATTTCCAATTCAGTTTAAGTTAACTTAGTTATTTTCCATGTGTTATAATCTAGTCATCATGTGTATAGGTTGTGCTTGTCACAATTGTTGTTGTTGTAGTTGCATTAATTTTACTAGTGTGTGATTGGATCAAGTTGGTATCAAATCAATGCTTCATACAAAGTTATTAGATTTATACACAATTTATTGTAAAACATCACTCTTAGACAAAGAAAGAAATGGAGGAAGATTATAAAATGTCATTAAACTACTTAAGGTAGGATTTTCAATTATTAATAACAATATTGGATCCATGAATTGATAATTGATGAATATATTTGTTTTACATCAATGTAATCATATTCTGTTAGAATATTATAGGTTTTTATCCACCAAAATTCCTTTGGGAGTAATCCAAACCGAAAACTAATAAATATTGGAGAAGGTTCATTATTGAAACTGGATTCCTATCTCAAAATGGGAACCAAGGTGGAGATTTCTACCTATGACAGTTTGATGCTTGTCACATGACAATGAATATTAGTTGAGGAAGCTAGATTCCTTTTATGAAGAATGCCAATTCATTGATGAAGACACAGTTAGCTTCTTAAAGTTGAAAATGCACTTGAAGAAGCATTGATATGGTAGGAGAATTTAAGTGATCATAGTGTGACCCTTGGCATCACAAAAGTACAGTTGTCATAGGATGATTTCAAAGTTGTTACCAATGACAAATTCCATCTATTCAATTAAAGGAAGGAAAAAATGACATTCCCTATGATATAATCCCAACTAGATAGTAGATGCCTACATCTAAGAATTCAACCACAACACAATTCATATTAGAGTGATGGGTGAAGAAGAAAAGTTGGTGGCAATGTTCATTAGCAGAGAAACCATGCCAATTATGAAATGTCAATCCAATATATGCACTTGAGTTGAAATCCCTTTGTGCCCTTGAATGATGGATTTTATAATGTATTTTATGTAGTCTTTTAGGTATGTGTGTGTGCTCTATGCACCTTTATAGGATGATATATTTTAGTCCTTGTTGACAATATTTTGTGTATGGTTGGTACAACATCCTCATTAGTTGATGGGAAGTATAGTGACAGAAAAATCAATTTTACTCTACTAAGCTAATCAAGAAATATAGTAGCGAGGGCCTGATAAAGAAGGGAAGAGAGGAACATGTAAATTGCACTCCTAGATGAATCTTCCAACCTTCAATGAATGAGCAAGAAGAGGAGATACAACTCCAACAATATTGTACACAAGAAAATAAAAAATACCTTCTCTTTTCTACAATAGAAAAACCCTAGATCTCACTAAAAATGAAGTAGAATCCTTATAGATATACTTGAAAGATTCACTATGTGAAAAAAATTCATTCAAGTAAAAGACATTAAACCAATGCAAGAATATATGGGGTGGGGGGCGCACACCAAGGGTAGAAATGGGATTATATCAAAGTAGTAAATATTACATAAAGGAGATGGCCCCAAATCCTTTCTCCTTGGGTTCATTCCTCTTAGAGGATCTCTCTAGTTCAAAGGTATTCAATGTCAACCTCCAAGAGTTCTCCTCAAATATATACAACAAAATTGTGGAAGTGGATAAGTTGCAAATTGGGCATTCCATTGTGAGAAGAGAAGAAAACAAATCCAAGATATGAAACTATCCAAACTAACAAAAAATTGAGATCTAAATAAAATCCATCCAAATCTATCAATCCCATGTGAACGAGCCCTTTTATAGGCATCTTGATCCTTCTAGGGTTTTCACATGAAGAATAAGTCCATAATCTAGAACAATCATGAGATATCTACTCTTTGGGTTCACCAATGGTGATCAAATTGGACTAAATCAACTAAGGAGTGCTCCCTGATCAAGTTGGACCAAATAAAATTCACATGCATGGTACTAGCGTTGTTTTATGCCTTGCATGTAACTTTCAAGGGAAATGTTGTGCCCATAAAAAAAATCAAGGAAAATGCATAGTGTTTCCAAAGTTTTGGGACGAATTAGGATACTCCATAGAAAATAGCCCACATAATAATTCACTATGGGGCCAATACTACTTGGTACATTTTATTCCAAGGAAAACTTCATGGTATTACTCCCTTCCCTGAAAAATATAGATGGAGGGAAACTCATCTATCAATTTGTTGTGCTAGCAACAACCCCCCTTTACTATTTTTTGAACTTCATTCCATTGAAGGATAAAATAGTATGGGACCCCTCCTAAGTGTATTCTAACTTTTTGCTCTCTTTTCAATCTTGTTTGATTTTGAAGCTTGCATGCCCATTTCTATCTAATCTGGCCAACTCTTTTTTCCTTACAATTTTTTTTAAAGTCACTAGTGCTGACCTTGCTTTATCAATTCATAAATTTCCTTCAAAATGTGTTTCACCTAAAAAAAATTATTTTCAGCAATAAATGTTGTATCATTGAGAAATTATTTCCAGTATTCTTTTTCTCAATGACATATTGCCCGAATAAATATTTTTCCTCTGGTAGAATAATTTCTTCTTACCGACACATAGCTTCCCCCAAAATATTTTTTCAACGACATATCACTCCACAAAGTTATTTCCTCCAGTAGATGTGGCTTTGAATATTTTTTTTCTTAGTGATATATCGCCCCTTGATACTTTTCCTCAATGACACATCGCTCAAAAAATACTTTTTCAGGTGATACGATGCTTCCAAAAAATTTCTCGCTCGTGACAAACTTGTATCACACCACTCAAGTGATTTCCCACATGTGAATCATTGATTTGACACATTTTAAATTTTGTACAGTCTTTTGAAATTCACACCCAATGGTCATATCATAATATAAAACCCCATTCTCGCCCTATTTTTCACACCATTTCATAATATAAAACCCCGTTCTCCCCCCTATTTTTCAAGAGTTTTTAAATTGGTTAAACAATACCCATTTACATAGTATCTTGTAACCCAATCTGCCTCGCCACTCCCACGTCCATCCCAAGTTTAAATGACTAGGTTCAACCCCATAGACCCTGGAAGCATGTAGATGACTCATTGGAAAACCTCCCCTTATCACAACCTCAATCTTGGACCCACTCCCTCTTCAAAGCTGGAAAGAATATATAATATTGTGTGAATGATATGCTCATAACCATTGAAACAAAGGTTTTTAATCCCGATTGATGGCATGAAGAGGTCCTATAATATCACTCCTCTACATTGACATTCATAATTTTCAAGATACCAATTATTCTGATTTTTCTATTTATGATATGGGTGGATTACAAGAACAAGCATGGCCACTTACAAGAGAAGAAGTGGCAAAGATCAAATTCAAACAGAACTGGAGGCCAAATAATCAAATTCAAACAGAACTGGAGGCATCTATACACTCCAAATAAATTTCTATTTGGGTACCTTAGAGAGTAACTAGCGCAATAATGAAGGAACATTTAGTGGTGCCTTCCAAAGTTCTTTCTTGCTCACCTTAAAAAGAGATATGGAAACTTTGTCCCAAGACTCAACAGTTTATGAAATCACATTAGAAAGTATGTTGTTTACAATAGCAATATTGATTTCTACTTATCATGAAGTGTTGGAAGCCTACGTTCAAGACAAAACTAAGGGACGTTTGTGAAAATTAATTTTGATTGTAAAATAGTATGTAAAGTAGGAAAAGAACAAATTAGGGAAACCCACAGTTGTAACTATTGAAGTCAAAACATCCTAAGAAAGAGTTGTAAACTCAACTATATATGCCAAAGATCATCCACTTAGCAAGGGCTCTTACTTTTTGTAATTTTTGGAACTACTTATGGGATTTTAATTAGAAGAAGCCATCGTGGCCATTTTGAAGGAAAAACAACTTGGTGTATGTCATCTATATGTTGTGAACTACTTCTAGTTTATGTGTTTTCATCTTCACTATTGGAAGGTTATGTTATTCATTTGATAGACTATTCTCCTATGAATAATGTAGCTTTGCTTCTTATTTCTCTTCCAACAATTTTGTTCTGAGATAATAAATTGATGGCTTTGAATGAGTTTGTTGTCTTAGACTAATATGTGCACATATTTCATTAGTGTATTATTAGCATTTTCTCTTCTCTAACAACTGGCTATTTTGGAGTACAAGCAGGGACTTACTTTTAGTATTTAGATTAGATTTACTTTCAAGTTATAATATGTTTACTTTCAGTATTTAGATTAGTTCATATTGCATACTGCATTTTTGATATCATTACCCCCATACCCATTCATATCTAGTAATGGTAGATGTGTCTGAATCTAGATGGGTATTCTATACCAAATGGTGTGAGGTCTATTTGGGACTTGACACTGGGGAGTACCCCTGTCTATTGAAGGGAATTATGCCCACATCAACACAACCATAATAGTGATTGGTAACCTTGAATGACATAACATGTTTGAATTTATGACCTATGGTCTCACCATCAACAACATGCCTTGGGCAGATGGTTCAACTAATTGAACTAACCCTCGTAGCTAAAACTACTTGGTACATGCAATATAAAGTCCAATAATAACATATTCCCCCTATTGTATGAGGTATGTAGAGAATTGCACGATGAAATACATTATGATGTTTGTTCATCAAAATGTACATTTGAGAGCCTACGGAGGAAGACACCACCAGATAGAGGACAAACAAACCACCTACAATCACAAAAAAAGGTAAGATAATCATCATTTATTTCATGAGTTGAGCATCCCCGTGCTCATGTGTGAGTCAAGTCAAGTACAAAATTTGAGTGGATCATAGAACAACAAAATGGGAAGGCCATGATGTAGCATACCCATACCCACCTCCCTTGGTTATCACACCACTCCATTAGAAATTCTCTTATCTCTCAATTGGAATTTACCAGTGGTGAGTCCAATCTGTTATCTCATATCCAATTTAAACATGCAATCAAATTTCATAATTCATATTGACTATAATTGCAATAGAATTAAACATGCATCAACAATTTCCCAAATTTCTATAACAAAGATTTTAACCACGTGAAATATTTACAAAAGGATTCTTATCCAATCACACAATTAATCATTCTAGTAAAGTATTCAAACATTATCAACTAAATAAATGAAATAACATAGAAAAATACAGATAAAATCATTTTTGATAGAGATAATTACAACTCCTTCCTAGTTCTAGCATCATCAATCATACCCATAGAGCCAATTCCATAGAATTCACATGGATGCATCTTAATCTATGTAACAAAGGATGAATTGTGCAATATACAACTAGAACATACTGAAACTCTACATACTTTTTATTTTGAAACAATCCATGACATACTCATAGAAAAATATCATACCAGATTTGCATTCACAAATTTAAACACATAATCTTCACACACAACAACAACCATAAGAATTAATTATCATCATATAAATATTAATGACAGAGTTATTTGTTCAATAGTGAAGCACTTGGGGAAACAACTCCATATGAACAATTTTCCTCCCATCCATAGGCACCATCTTGTGCAGGTGCCACCTCTAAGTTGAGTAATGAAGCAACACGGGCGAATTTGGCAGTTAGAGACCTCAAAAACAATCCTAACCTGTTATGTGACATAAATGTACTTTTCTGTTTCAAGGAATGATTTTTCTCATTATATGGGTTGATATATTTCCACCAATGGATTGCTTTCATAAAATGGAGTTTGTATGCAAAATTTATGGCCCTAATAAGGTAACAGTTCCAATATTCCCAACAGGTCTAAGTGGTGACCATGTCAACTCACCATAATTTGAATATGGGGAGTTAGTAAGTGTGGGAATCCACCAGAGACTTCCAAAAGAATCATGGATATTCTAAGAGGGTTTCAAAACTGTAAATCTAACCCTAATTCTACCTATCAAAAACCTAGTAGGAGGGGAAAGGGTTCAATTTTTCATTAGTGATTGGTTATTCCATAGTATGAGTAATAGTGTGGAGGAGATACTAATATAGAAAAGAGAGAGAAGTCATCTATAGAGGACTCTAGCATACCATAGTGTCTCTTGGCTTCACAATAATCTTTCACTTATTTGTATTATGTATCGTAATCTCCATTATAAAAGATGAAAGACACAATCCTTCATTTCTTATAAGTCTAAATCTTACCTTCCATAGAAGGTTTGGCACCAAACGCACAAGAATAATTACCAGAGGACATATTTATGAAAAACAAGATCACAATAACCAAGAAATATCAACAAGAACTTTTGTAGGAGGAATTGAAAGGTCAACAATCAACCAAGGCTAAATGATACTCCAAGGAGAAAGTTGACATTTTTTTCCTCATATCCTTAAAAACTAAATATTTTGGAGATCAAAAGACTCCCAAAAAGGGGAAGGATGATCCAAATTGGACCTAAATAGTTACCATATGAATTAATATATTATTTAGGGAAGGGAATATTTCATTTATGACCNTTTTTTTCCTCATATCCTTAAAAACTAAATATTTTGGAGATCAAAAGACTCCCAAAAAGGGGAAGGATGATCCAAATTGGACCTAAATAGTTACCATATGAATTAATATATTATTTAGGGAAGGGAATATTTCATTTATGACCGGTTTGGACTAGTTTGGCTCAAAACCTAAACTACACTAACATGCCAACACAATAAATCCTTTTTTTAAGGGCCAAAGAAGTGAAATTTGGAGTACCTAACATCAAGTACATAGGTCATGGGAATTTTTTTCTCCTTCCATGGGTTGATATATTTCCAAGGATGGTTAATTTTTACAAAATGAAGTTTGTATGCAAAAGTTATGGCCCCAACAAGGTAATAAACCAAATATTCCATGCAGGTCTAGGTAGAGACCATGTCAACTCACTATAATTTGAATACAAAGAGTTAGTAACACGTGGGAATCCACTGGAGACTTATAGAATAATCATGTAGGTTCCAAGAGGGTTTCAAAATCATAAACCTAGCCATTATTCTAGCTATCAAAAACCTGTTAGAAGGAGCAGAAAAGGTTCACATTTTCGTTAACTGCCAATTTTTCCATAGTATGAGTAGGTGTGTGGAAGAGATGCTAACAAAGGAGAGAGAGAGAGAGAGAGAGAGAGAGAGAGAGAGAGAGAGAGAGAGAGAGAGAGTATTCAACCATAAGGATCATTTATAGCAGACTATAGTGTCTCATAGATTCATAGTGATGATGATGATGGTTAACATCCACAAAGACCAAATTTGGTCTGTCATACCTTAAGAAAGGTAAGGAATTACTTGGTTTTCTTAGATATTATTCTTGTGCTTGGAAATCTTTAAGAGAAACATTCATAAATCACCACAGTTTTGATGAGTTTTTTTTTGTAAATAAAAATTGTATTTCCTTAAAGAGTTTTCATAACAGTACACATGGCGAAGTGTGCCACCTGTTCTACCATACATGTGGAAACCAGAAAAGGTGGCCAGAAAAACAAGCAATCGTGTTTTTTGTTCACATTTGAGATGATCTGGTAAACAAAACTAGTCCTAAACATAACTGTAATTGTGGCTTCTCTGGACCTGGAAACATAACAACATAAGAGAAAAATAAATAGTAGGCAAACCCGTGTTGCCATCGACGTTGGGAGAGTGTGGCCGTGCAGGAGTGAACATGTAAGGTTGGAAGCATGTCAAGCACCTTCGCTTGGGAGGATCGCTTGATAAATAATTGAACAAGGAATCCAGGTGACGACTGAGAATATCTTGGTGGTGAATATGATTGTCCATGTCTTGTCACATCTCGAAGATGAGCTGCAGATGTTCTTTCGAGAACCTATGAGTGTTGGGCGTCTCTGACTCAGAAGATGTCATAGTTTGAGGCTCATTAAAAAATTGCGTTGTCGCCATAGTTCTTTCCTCAAGCCATGCTAGAGGAGTCTCTTCCTCAACCAGAAAACCTACCAATTCTTCCAAAGGGTCGACACTTTGAGGCAGTCGTCCAGAAATGCGCAAGGGTTCTTGAAGGTTCGAAGCAGAGAGAAGGAGAGAGTCTGGAGGGGATTTTGGGGGAACCTAAGGAATCTCTTCCTCGACATAATTCATGGCATTGTCTTTGACAACCCAATTTTGAACAAACAAGGGAGGACTAGTAGGTCTTATGGAAGGGATGGGAGGAGGAGTAAGAACCAAAGAGGGACTAGGTCGACGATGTTGGGCCACAAAATTGTAACAGGTTGGCCCATGCTTTGGCTTGCCCCATTCACACAACATTGGAGAGGAGGGGACGAGAACAATAGCCCAATTGTGAGGAGACCACCAAAAGGGGGAAAGACCAGGAAAGGAATAGAAACTGGATGACAAAACTAGAATGAAATGGCAATAGCCATACCTTACCTCCATAAAAGCAGCTGAAATGACATGGAAAATCTCCTTAAAGACTAAAATGATGGATCTTGGCATCCACGTACTTTCTCTGCGAGACCTCAGCCTTTGTTGTGTGTGCTCCATTAAAACCTCATCCTTATGCATGCGTACTACCATCCTTCCTAATTGAATGTTGCACATACTGAATTGACAGGGAGTAAGGGTGGCGGTGGTGGGTGTTAACAATGCCCGGTGCATGTGTGTCAAATGTCACCCCATTCGGGGGATAGTTTTGATGAGTTAAAAGGTTAAGAAGGTTGGTATTGTAACAAATATTTTGTAGTTTTTATGTAATGTGGGTGTAAACGGGACATTCTAAGAGAAATTTATTTTCATCTTCAACGCTCTTAGTGTCACAAAGATGACAAATTATTTCGACCCATGGCGTTTTATGAATTTTCCAATGACCTGTTTCACTATGGAGCCCATGAGATTTTGTTCTTATTTTAGCAATGTTGATTTTCTTCTTTACACTAGTCAAAATAGAGAGATAATTTTGATCTTCTAGATTAGGGTTGATCACCTCCTTATAGTATCTTGATTTTATTTTATCTTCTAATTCTTTATTGCACCACAATTTATAATTAAATTTAGATGCAATAATATTTTTAATATTATTTTTATTTTACAAAGTGACCTCTTCCTTGATTCCCCTATGATTTAACCAAGACTTGGGATTTTTATGCCAACCATGCTCGAGTCGTAGGTGGTTTTGACTATAGTTTGAAGCAATCTTAGGAAGCATCTTGTAGTCCATATGATTTATCTTTTTCTTGTACATTAGGTACCTAGTCATAGTTGTGCTCTCAATGGGGGAAAGAAACTTCTATGACGAGGATAAGATATGGTGTATTGCCTTTAATTTTAAGATCATAGGTTATAAAACACTTTTGTATTTTCTCTATCTTTATCCAATATTATCTAGAGATATTGTAGTCTCAAACTTCACAACCATATAAGATAATAGGAGTGACGAGTCTCAAATAGGAGTTTCTTCTTATCCCATAGCCAAAGGTCCACTAATTTACAACTATTTTCAAGTCCATAATAAGCTTTCCACCCTCTATTTGTCTTTTCCTCAATGTTATAACCCCAATTAAGCTTGTGATATAGATTGATTCTAAGTTATTTGTATGAAGTCACTTCCTCCAAGATGTTGTTTTCATACACAAAATTAATGTAAGTGATATTTTGGATTTAATTATCATAACCTTTGTTTTGCCAGTGTTAGTAGGCGTACATGTACTAGAGCATAAATCCTTGAGAATTTCTTGTATTGTTTTGTATTATGTATTGTAATCTCCATTATAAAATAAGATGGAAGGTACAATTATGCATTCCTTGTAAGTCCAAGTCTTACCTTTCATAGAAGGTTTGGCACCATATGCACATGAATAATTAGTAGAGGACATAGTTCTACAAAAAATATCAGAATAACCAAGAAGGTCGACAAGAACTTTAGTAGGTGGGATTGAAGGGTTAGCTACCAACCAAGGCTAAATGATACTCCAAGGAGAAAGTTGACAAATTGTTTCCTCTTCTCCCTCAAAACTAAATCTTTTGGAGACTGAAAGCCTCCTGAAATGGGGAGGGATGATCCAAAATGGATCTACATAGTTACCATATAACTTAACTAATTCTTTAGGAAATGAATATTGCATTTGGGATCAATTTGGTTTAGAACCTAAACATTTCACCATTGGACCAAAATGGTAAATCCTCCAATTAAAGCCAAAGAAGTGAAATTTGGGGTACTTAAGATCAAGTATTTAGGTCTTGAGATATTTTTTCTCATTCTATTGGTTGATATATTTCCAAAAATGGTTCATTTTCATAAAATAGAGTTCATATGTGAAATTTATGGTCCCAAGAAGGTAACGGTCCAAATATTCCCCATAGGTCTAAGTGGCGAATATGTTAGCTCACCATAATTCGAATATGGGGAGCTAGTAATGTGTGGAAACCCACTGGAGACTTATAGAAGAATCATGGATGTTCCAAGAGGGTTTCAAAACCATAAACCTAGCCCTAATTCTAGCTATGAAAATATTAGTAGAAGGAAAGGAAAGAGTTCAGTTTTCATTAGCCACCAGTTATTCCATAGTATGAGTAAGAGTGCAGAGGAGATGCTAACATAGTAGAGAGAGAGAGAAGTCATTTGTAGAAGATTGGTAGTATACCATAGTGTCTCACATCTTCATAGTAATATTGTACTACTTTTTATTTTATATTCTAATCTCCATTATAAAAAGATAGAAGACATGGTCATTCATTCCTTATAAGTCTAAGTCTTACCTTCCATAGAAGGTTTGGCACCAAATGCACAAGAATAATTACTAGAGAACATAGTTCTACAAAAGAAGATCAGCATAACCAACAAGGGTGAATGAGAACTTTAGCAAGTGGTATTGAAAGATCAACTACCAACCAAGGCTAAATGATACTCCAAAGAGAAAGTTGAGGAATTGTTTCCTCATATCTTTTTAAACTAAATATTTCGGAGACCAAAAGCCTCCCAAATGGAGAGGGATGATACAAAATGGATCTACATATTTACCATATGACTTAATAGATGCTTTATATAAGGGAATATTGCATTTAATATGGGTTTGGGCAAGTTTGGGTCATAACCTAAACACTGCAAAAATGGACCCACATGGTAAATCCTCTATATTCCCAGCAAGTATAATAAATGACTATGTTAGGTCACCATAATTTGTATATGGGGAGTTAGTAACATGTGGGAATCCATTAGAGACTTATAGAAGAATCATGAAGGTTCCAATAAGGTTTCAAAATCATAAACCTAAACCTAATTTTAGTAAATGGTTCATGATGCAGGAGCGAAAACCCCCTAAACCAAATTCGAAATCTCCAAGATTCCAAATGGCGAATACCTGAATGTAGGGTGGTAAGAGGAGATGATTTTACCTCAAACTTTGTGTAAACTTGATAGGGTTTGTTGATTATTAGCATCTAATCATTGTATTAAGTATGTTGTTTCAAGGGATAGATCGAGGAACGGATCTGAGATTATCCGATCCTCATATCCATTCTTATTTATATGCAATCCTTCTAGTGCAACAAGAGGTGGCCACCATGTAAAATCAAACAGGCCGAGAAGAAGGCCAGGCTAGGCCCATGAGGTCGACCTTGTAATATCGAGCTCGAATCTTAATAGAAAATTAAGTGTTTCATGTATTTATGCTTGGACGCGTTTTACCTCGGTTTAAATCATGTTGTTTTATATACAAATTTGTCTCACCCATGAATCTAATTGCGTATGTGTGTGAGTGTGTGTGCAGGTTTGAATGGTAGAGAGGAAAAATCGTATTCCCGTGAGGAAGATGATCCATCACGAAAGATTTAAATACCGAAGATATGAGCACTTGAGAGATATCAATAGGAATGAGATCTGACTATCCATGGGAGAAAGATCGATGACTGGATGAAATTGTGGACATAAAGGCACAATCCTTGATTCCTTATTGGCTTTCTCATATGAGTTTCCAAGGTAAATTTTGTGGTCCAATGTGTGTTCATTTATATTATATATATTGTTTATGTCATTATGGTTAAAGAATCATATTGGAGTATTTTATTTTTGTTAAAGTATTAAAAATACAAAAAATATAGTCACATAGTTGAGCATAGGCTTGTTGTAGTAGCTTTAAGTTTAGATTTTTTTTGGTGACCCAATCATTGGAATATCTAAGGAAGTTTGTAGATAAAAAAACTCCACCCAAAGGGTGATGTGTATGGTAAATATATAAATTGTAGGTGCATATATAAAGAAAACCCCCAAAAAATAAAAAATAAAAAGAAAGATAGGGAACACAAGTACAAGATTATGCTATCATAGATATTGGATGAATATAATCTATAGTCATAAACAAAATAGTGAAAACCCATAAATCTAATATAAAGAGGATATTGGAAAAAAAATGAAGTTCTTGTTGATTAATTGGGTTGGTTTCCATTGATGTCAACCCTTGAAGAAAGTCTGATAGCGAATTTTGGTAGCACAAAGGTTTGGGTAATGGACCCAAGTGTGTTTGATGTATAATGGTATGCGTTTTGATATATTTGCAGGTAAGACTGTTCTAGATGGATAGTACATGTCATGTCATTTCCGGTGGTATGTGGTGTTGGGATTTGGTGACAACGAATTCCTCTAATGATGGATTTGGATCCTATTATTCTGCGTTGGTTACAACCAAATAGACCAAGTTAGAATATGGATAGGGATTGCATTTAATAATCAGTTTCTTGTAAATGTATAGAAATACATGTAAGCCCATAGAGGCAAAGAGAGAGACAATGTGAGAACTTGCTAGTCTGTTGTAATCTCCATGATCTGAATAATAAGACAACCGATGCCTATGCTTGGTGGACGTAGCCCAACGTTTGGGTGAACCACGTGAAATCCATGTGTTTCTTATCTGTGTGTGATTGTTAATTATCATATGTGAATTGTGTTTTCTGCATTTGCAATTCTAACAAGTGGTATCAGAGCTAGTTGGAAGAGCGTCAAATTATCGGAGGAGTCACATGAGTGAAATCTGTGAGAGATGCATCGAGTTCAACATCGTCGCAGGTCCCTCCTCTGAAAGAGTGCGACGTCATACTAGTAGAACTTCACACACATTTGAAAACTTGGAATCGCTGTAGTCCAGGAGTGTGGAACAGTGCAGAGACTTTTTAAGATCATTGCACTCTAGGTATATCGTGAGGTGCGATGACTCCCTTTAAAACAAAAGCCGTGATCTCCCTTAATTTATTCGCATGTTTTTTTTTTATGGAGTAAAAGGAATTTAAGGCATGGTGTGAATTTAAGGTATGGTCTTTTAAAAGGGGCTTAAGGTATGAAGGTTTATGTATGTGTAATTAAATAATTACATGAAAAAAGTGGAGGGATTAAAGTAAAGTCATGTGGGTGGATGTTTTGTAAAAAGGGTTTTTCCTTTTTATTAAAAGGGTGAATTTT
>SNQJ01S0117874.1:14456-33826 GCA_010110895.2 Picea sitchensis
AAAGGAAACCCTAGACAAGTTGTCGACTGAACAAATGTATTTAAATTGAATTTATTGATGCCCAGAAGGAGAAGTCAGGCCCAGTTAGACTGGCCAGTCCACTATAAATACAGGGCTCCAGTTTCATTATTTCACATCTCAGCAGTTGCAGTGAGAGCTAAGTCTGCGCAGGCAGTTGCAGGCAGCAGCAATTTGGTGCGCAAGTTTATGGGAGAGCTGGGAAAGTGGTGCGCTAGCTTCTGGGTGGGATCATCTATTCAGTTTAGTTTCTATTTTCTTGCTTGGTGCATTTAGCCTCTCTTGGCTATTGATTTCTACCAGGATTCTCTTCTCGGTCAAGGTCAAGGTGCTCGGAGGGTGTCTTCGGTCTGTGGTTGGGTGACGAGGGTATCGTCAATGGTTAAACGAGCACAATCCTCTATATTCTAACACTCTTTACCATGAACAACTTTATTGATAGCTTGGAGTTGATATATTAGTTGGGAGATCCTCACAAAATATGAAGATATAGTATCATCCTTCGTCATTATGGTATTGCGAAGCTCATTCTTCAAGCTCATCACTTGACCAACATTATTGACAGTAAATAGATTGTTAGGGAATCATACATTTTATTTTACATATCCAGATTTGATATGTAAAGAATCAAATGGTCTCTAATAGAGTCTACAATGATACTCATGGCATTGATGGCATTTTTCCTGATCTTTTCCTTTTTCGTTTTATTCCAAGGTTCCTTTTCTTTTTTTGCATCACTCTGTTGTTCCACAATATTTCCTTTCACAATGTCTAGAACTTTGTTCTTGGCAAGGATTAGATCAATCTATGTCTTCCATGCTCTGAAGTTAGAAGCTCCTTCTAGCTTGTTTTCATATTTCATAGTGTAAATCGTTGTTGTAGAATTTCAAGAGAAGAAAGGTTTCTTGAATATAGGTCTTCTTAGATGGTGATCTTTGGATCTCTTCTTTACCATTGCTATGATACCATGTTGATTTTTCTAGTGCAATAGATATTAGCATAATTTTTCTAAAAACTGATAATTACTTGTAACGATGTTGTTTTTCACCTTTTCAATTTATTATTAAGCAATTATACTTAAAAAATTCAACCATATAAATGTTGTAGAATAATAGTAGAGATCACAAAGAGAACACAAGATTTACTAGGAGATACAAATTGCTTGAGATACAAATGAGCCAAACTGACTCCTTGTTTATACTAAATTGACCTCCCCAACAAACATGACTTTTCACTTTTCACTTTTGACATTATGAAGACCAACCATAGTTACAAAATTCAACAATGGGGATGTGATAGGTGGAATTCATGAGGCCATCCGCCTCTAAAAACTCAGGGATACACAGACCTAGTATCCTTTTACTGCGTAGCATGAATAGTATTATGGTGAAAGGTGCGAACGATTCAGAGGCATGTTCCATAACTCCTCCACACGCGATGACAACTTGCCTAGTACAAGGGATTTTCTATATGTTTGAGACAACCGATTTTCAAATGAACTCTTTGGGATTTCATGGGCTATGAAGTTGAACCTTCAGTGTTGGATTACATTCCCACTGTAGGCCTCCATCGCGGGATATTTTAGACCCATCTAAGATTCAAACTGAGTGCGGAAGGATTCCTAAGGGATGGGGTGTTCTCAGGTTTTTTGGGTTTCTTCGGCATAGTAATATGACTAGGGGTGGACAAATCCATAGAGGTTGACATACGGTCGCACATGCTCAACAAGGTGCAAAGGAATTGGAGAAAGTTTTTCGATCCCAAATGCCACAAAAGATTCAGGAAAAAATCGAATTAGTTGGAGCTGAGGCTCTCTTGGACAAGTATTTCATCCCTAACGATGAAGTTAATGTGAAAATTAGCGCTTGGATTCTAAATATAGGCACATATGAAACCAAGGAAACAAAATACCACAAAATTGTGGACCCTTATTAGCAAATTTAGACCGTTGTGGAAAAGGTTTTGCTGAAAACGAAACCTATAATTAGATTCTACTCTAATAAAATGAGATGTAGTTGCACTCCAAAGAGGTAGACTACAAATTTTCAGTGTTGTCTCAACAAATGGTGGGTCTGGAATTCAAAAATCCATGGGACACCCTTCAACAAGTTCCTAATGATGTCATAGTTACTCCTCTTGTCTAATTCTAGTAATTCTCTTGGTCTCTAGTTTTTTTGTATTTCTAGGTATCGTATAATAGGAAATATATCTTTTTTCCACTGGTCTAGTTTCTCGAGTGAGCTACCACTAGCTTAATATATGTGTAGTTTATATATATATATATATATATATAGATAGATATATAAATTAAATATAATATTTTAGAAATTAATTTATTTTACATATTTTCAATTTTTAAATATAATTTAAAATTTAAATTGAAAAACTCTTTAAAATAAATTCATAATTTGATGTCATGGGTAAATGCCTAAATTAGATTTAAATGTTAAATAAATTGGATTTCCCATGAAATCCAAAATAACAAACATTCTATGTGCATGATTTTTGTAATATTATTAATTTGTACAATAATTAACATGAACATTTAAAAAACAATTTATTTTTAAAGGGGCAATTTACTCTAAATGTTAATTACGTCCATAGGCGTAGATTTATTGGAAATGCTTTTAATTATAAATTATAATCTTATGGTTAGCAATTGAAGATACTTCCTAGCATTTTTAAATGCATCCTTTAACATGTTTACTTTTTCACATTTACTTAATCATGTTAATAAATTAATGTCCAACCATCTCATTGCTACATTTAAATGTTAACAAACTTACCAAATTAAATATTTACTTCACTATTAACCTTTTAACTTGTACATATTTAAATTTACGTTTAAGCCCAGTTTAACCATATCTAACATTTACTTAATCATATTAATAAATTACTGTTCATCCATCTCAGTGCCATATTTAGATAATTAACAAACTTACCTGAAATTAAATATTTACTTCAATATTAACCTTTTAATTTTAATTTGTAAATATTTAAATTTACATTTCAGCCACGATTTATGGTTAATATTAATTTGTAAATATTTAAATTTACATTTCAGCCACGATTTAACCATATCTAGCATAGAGCTACGGACTGAAACTGTCATATTGACCGTACATTACATTTTCTACATGTCCACAGGATGCCAAGCGTTCTAAAAGGCAATGGTAGGTGGAATTCGAGGTGCACTAATTCCAATCCATTTCTATCTAATTATAATACAAATCATCATGCCTACAAATTTAATTTGGTGAATAGCTACAACTCAGAAACCCCAACCGGCCTTTCGAATCCTCCTCTAATTCACACATTCAACAATTCCGGTACTCCAACTTATGGTTGGTCTCAGAGACGTCGCCCCTGCTGAAAAACAATGGCATAAAAGCGCTCTTTTCAGAGCTCAGATCATTTCTCCCATCTCTCAGATCATTGCTCCCAGATAATTAGTCTGGACAATATCTCGGGTTTTGATACATCAACAATACTCTACAGTTTTAATCAATAGAAGTTGGATTTTTGTGTTTTGCAGATAAACAAATTAATTTTATGGAAACTATGAATTAAGGTGTCATTTATTTATGAATTACTGAAGCTATTCCCCCTGTCACATATTTAGATTTCCTGTGTATCGTCCATAATACCTTTTTAGTATGGAGCGTAGGAATATCAGTACCCACTGGTGTCTTACATAAATATATATTGGTGTTGGTAATCGGATGAACATATGCCTGTGGCATTCAAATAATTTTATTTGTTCGACTTTGAAGAAGATAATATTGACAATGTTATGAGGTGAGATAGTTTTTAGTTTTCAACTGTATTTTGTTGTGTTTTTCTTTCTTCTGGTGTTTTGAACTTTTACCAGAAAATATTTGTAATAAATATATCAATAGTCAAAATAACTTTTGTAATGTTATATAAAACCGTATAAAATTATATTTAATTAAAAATAATTATATTTATGAATTATTGAAACAATTTGGGTTTGCATCTAGATGTTTTTTTATAGATATATTCCAGTAACAATTCAAAGTTTTCAAATCGAGTTTCTGGAACAAGCTTTTATGGTGCACAGGTTCTCTTCTTATAAGGCTCTTGTGCTGCACATAAGTTCTGTTTTGGTTAGGTTGAATAGACCTAATACGCCATTTCCCGCACATTCATGCTGTTAGGTTCATGCATTCACTACATCGATCTTGGCAAAGTATAAAATATAAAATATGGCCATTTCTCCGTAGATTTATCCTCTTCTCTATAATCTTGAGAATCAAGTAGCACTAAACCGACAGTGTGTATCAACAAATCCGACAGTGTGTATCAACAAAACTGATACTTAAAGCATATGAAATGAATTCAAATCAAGTTTCTCTTTGTTAGATGCCCTTTGTTACATGGGCTAAATCAATAAGTTTATTGCGAATATTATCCTTTGTTACATACCAATAAATTTATTTGTTATACTCTCCTTTGTTAGATGCCCTTTGTTACATGGGCTAAATCAATAAGTTTATTGCGAATATTATCCTTTGTTACATACCAATATTATCTTTTGTTATACTCTCCTTGTTTTACATGTGTTAAATCAACTTTGTTACAAATACTGTGGTAAATCAAATTTGTTACGAACACTGTTCTCTGTTCAATAGATATTAAATATTTGAAGTAGCGGTGGAATAAAACAGTAGTAGTTGGTTTAATTGCAATGCATGCCAGATCAGTGAGTCAACTTAGTGGGAAAATCATGTGCATCTTTAGCTTAAATGAATAACATTTAAATATACTTTATATAGCTTACTAACATAACCAAAAAAAATTGAAATTGAAACCAATAAACTCTTATAACTATATTTCATTTATATTAATTTAAAAACACTAATTTTAATATAAACTAAAATTAAGGTTTATAAATTAAATACGCCTATCAGCGTTCATCAGCCACATAATTGTAGCTGTGCTAGTTATTAACAACGAAAACGCATTTCGTTTTCAATATTATACTCGCAAGTCGCAACGATACTCTGGAACTTCGCGACCCACATTTCTATGCACGAGACTCATTCTTCACAAACAAATTACCTCGCAAACAAAAATTACCTGGGTACCAATTCTGTGATAGAAGCATGGCCACTAGCTGGAGGAGTGAGAGAGGTTCGTGATGTGACTGCATACGTAAAAGAACTCACAAGAACAGGCCTTGTGGGATTTGCTAACTTGGCAGAATTAGATGAAAGNAATTACCTGGGTACCAATTCTGTGATAGAAGCATGGCCACTAGCTGGAGGAGTGAGAGAGGTTCGTGATGTGACTGCATACGTAAAAGAACTCACAAGAACAGGCCTTGTGGGATTTGCTAACTTGGCAGAATTAGATGAAAGCATCCCAATTGCTGTAGACATCGGTGGACGAAGTGATGCGTCGGCTTGTGTACACAAAAGACCAACATGAATGCATCTCAGCGCTTGCTCCTCATCGCATGTTTCAAATAATGCTACTGGATCAATCATCGGTACAGTATTTCCTAGTTCGAATGATCTCCATGCCTGGATAATCACAGCGCTTCGTTATTTTGATAAAACATAATATAATGATCGAGAAACACATAAGATCGGCAGCGAAATCCCCGATCTCATATGATTTATAGACAAAACTATATAAAATGGTCAGGTTATTCTTAACGCAATATGCCAATTGGAAATTCAACGGAGACAGTATCTCACCCATTCTAAAAGAATCTGCATTTCAGGTGACAAATTATAGTCCGTGTTTTTTCTTCCTGTGACGACTTCCAAGAGAAGGACGCCAAAGCTATAGACATCAGCTTTCACAGTTAATTGCCCCTGCATAGCATATTCTGGTGCCATATACCCGCTGCATATCCAAATTTTAATGTCAAAATTATGTAGTGAGGAAATTTTAAAGAAATGAGAAATGATAAAGTGAGAGTTATTTGCAAAGAAAGCTGTAGGTTTACATCCCAGAAAATAAAAAAGTAACCGAAGATCCAACACCCCAAAAACAAAGATGTGCAATTACAATCTTCGACTAAATCATGCGCGTCGACCCTATTGTTAGTAGATTTTGACAGTGTCTGAAACTGTTGTTGTCTCGAAATCTTACAAAGTTCCGGCAACTCTTGTGCTGACATAACTCTCATTTTCAGGAAAAAGTTTTGCTAAGCCAAAGTCTGCTATCTTGGGATTCAGTTTATCGTCCAACAAAATATTGCTTGCTTTAATATCTCGATGTATAATCCTCGGTTTAGAATCCTGGTGAAGATAAAGAAGTCCACGAGCTACTCCGAGTATGATGTTGTAACGCTTCTGTCAATCAAGCTGTCTGCGTTTGATTGGATCTGTATCCATGCAGGATACTAATTAATTATCATGACCAATATAAGCTTGTTGAAACATTAATACATTTTATGTTTACATATATGATAAAGATAAAGTGACTCACAGAAGAGGATTTTATCGAGGCTGTTATTCGGTAGATACTCATAGACAAGCAACCTTTCTGATCGCTCTACCTTTCTGATCGCTCTGCACAACAGCCCAACAACTTAACAAGATTTCGATGCTGAATTCTAGCGAGAAGCTTGACTTCATTCAGAAATTCATTCCTTCCTTGCACAGAATTTAGAGACAGCTTCTTCACAGCTATTTCTTTTCAATCATGAGTAGTTCCCTGAGAGAATATGAAAAAGATCCTTTTGAATATTTTGGAAAGTATTTAAGCTTAATTGTATTTCTACTATATATTTATTTTCGAGTTAATAATTTACATCCAACGGTCAAGGGTGAGGTGAGAGCAGCCCACCGATTACTCTAATTTTTCTAAAAACGTGTAGAAGCTTTCTTAGACTATCCTACCTTGTATACAGGGCCAAATCCTCCCTGTCCCAGCTTGTTAACATCATGAAAATTTTCCGTAGCCGCTACCAATGCTCCCATCTTAAACCTCGCTAGTTGCCGATCCTCAATGACTAGTGTGTCTTCCTCGACTTGCATACAATCAAAATTCATAGATAAATCAGAAAAACTGAATGACGTGTAAATTGGCTCTCCTAATCACTTGGTAGGTCTCTTGAAGGCTATCATTGAAAAATGTGTTCTCAACAACAGTCTAACAGAGCATACTGTGATGATGATTATAATGTACCGTAACTGTGATGATTAATCATATCATATCTTTATACACAGATAAGCCAGATCCATTCCACAGGGCCATAAGGGTTGGGGTGATCCATATGTGTGCGCTGATATAACAGTGTATTAAATCTACACTATATACCGAATACGGGATATCACATACCCATCTAAACGGGAGTCTGATCATATGAGCCTCTAGATTTGGCTCGATGTTCATATGATCCGAACCCCGTATTGATTGGTCTGTTCAGTTTAGTGTAAATGATTCAACCCGTTTTGATTGGTCAGTTTAGTTTAAAAGTTTTAAGAATTGATTTGTTGTTGGCCGTTTAAAATAACAGAAAGGGAATTGGAATTTTTGGTTCCATAGATTATGGAAGTGTAGATAGTAAAATAATAGAAAGGGAATTATAATTTTTGGTTTTGTAGATTGATGAAAAAGGGAAAGGGAATTGGAATTTTTGGTTTTGTAAATTGATGAAAAAGGGAATTGGAATTTTTGGTTTTGTAGATTGATTGAAAAGGGAAACTGAATTAGAATTTTTGGTTTTGTAAATTGGAAAGGCAATTGGAATTAACTTTTTGTGGGTGATCATTAGATTTGTATTTTTTTCATATATTTAATGTAAAGTAATAACATCTATGTTAAAATTTATAGTGAAATCATAAAATTAATATTTGTATTAAAATGTTAGTTTTATATTTTGATCAATTTTATAAGAAACAAAAGAAAAAGAAGGTAAGCCACCTTGAATTAGGGTTTTGACTATAAATTTTTTAAGTTTATATTTATAAATAAATTGTTAATAAAAATATTTATTTTATAGTTTTAAATCAAAAATTAAAAAATAAGATTTTATAAATAAAAAAGTTAGAAAATGAGATTTTATAATTGTATGAATAATTCTATAATATTAGATATATGTTTATGTCATTGTTATTTATATAGAAGTTACATAAAAAGGAGAGAGGAAACTTGTGATCTCTTAAGAGGAAACAAAAGTTATTACTAATTTGGTTCACTCAAGTTATATATAAGGATAAATTCATCACAATGATTAGTTAGTCTTAATTCTATTCATATATCATTTTCCAATGATTTAATGTGAACTTTTCATTTTATATAGATTTTAGATAAATGATATATGGATTAAAAGATTATCATAAATTATGGGAGTCCCATTATATGATGATTTTGAGATTTTAAATTATATCTTTAATTTTATATAGTCTTCTAAGTTGTACATATAACTAGAACTTTGTGAATTATGTTATTTTTTGTAACTCATTAGAATGATCTCCTTTAGGCCCCCACAACCCAAAACCACATATACTAATAATTTGTAATTATATATCCAACAACCCCTAGTCACATATACCAATAATTTATGACTCACCAAACCAATAACTTGTGATTATATATCTAAAAACCCCTAACTACATATATCAATAAAGTGTGACTTAGAAAACCAATAACTGTTAGAGAATGATGGAGTAGGGATTCCATATATTTTTTTATTTGAAGTGTATTTAGATCCACAGATATAGGAGTTAGTTGATTCCTTCAAACCTATAACTGTAAATAACCTAATTTAATGAATTCATGTGTGTGAGAGACAATTAGTCTCTCACGGTTGTGTGTTTTCTCCAATGTTTTTTTCATTAATGTTATTTTGGTATCAGAGCGCTGGGAGAGGAGATCACTGAAAGGAGAAACAACTGTGTATTAGTGTGTTGAGCAAGCATATTGAGTTTGTTGGATTGTCCATTGTTGATTGCATTGGATTCTGTTGCCTTCGTGTAAGGGAGAACAGTGAAGGAGCCACGTGATGTTGTTGCGAAGGAGAACAACGAAGAAAATCCCTACTTGAAGAGATCGCTACTCAAGAAATCGTTGCTCAAGAAATCACTACTTCTATTGAGAGTTGAACTATACATGAGGTTCCTCGAGAGTTTTNTATATCATTTTCCAATGATTTAATGTGAACTTTTCATTTTATATAGATTTTAGATAAATGATATATGGATTAAAAGATTATCATAAATTATGGGAGTCCCATTATATGATGATTTTGAGATTTTAAATTATATCTTTAATTTTATATAGTCTTCTAAGTTGTACATATAACTAGAACTTTGTGAATTATGTTATTTTTTGTAACTCATTAGAATGATCTCCTTTAGGCCCCCACAACCCAAAACCACATATACTAATAATTTGTAATTATATATCCAACAACCCCTAGTCACATATACCAATAATTTATGACTCACCAAACCAATAACTTGTGATTATATATCTAAAAACCCCTAACTACATATATCAATAAAGTGTGACTTAGAAAACCAATAACTGTTAGAGAATGATGGAGTAGGGATTCCATATATTTTTTTATTTGAAGTGTATTTAGATCCACAGATATAGGAGTTAGTTGATTCCTTCAAACCTATAACTGTAAATAACCTAATTTAATGAATTCATGTGTGTGAGAGACAATTAGTCTCTCACGGTTGTGTGTTTTCTCCAATGTTTTTTTCATTAATGTTATTTTGGTATCAGAGCGCTGGGAGAGGAGATCACTGAAAGGAGAAACAACTGTGTATTAGTGTGTTGAGCAAGCATATTGAGTTTGTTGGATTGTCCATTGTTGATTGCATTGGATTCTGTTGCCTTCGTGTAAGGGAGAACAGTGAAGGAGCCACGTGATGTTGTTGCGAAGGAGAACAACGAAGAAAATCCCTACTTGAAGAGATCGCTACTCAAGAAATCGTTGCTCAAGAAATCACTACTTCTATTGAGAGTTGAACTATACATGAGGTTCCTCGAGAGTTTTGTGATTGTTCAAGTATTATATGAGTTAATTGGCTACTAGTTTGTGATATTGGTCATTTCTTGTAAATGCTTGGAAGCTATTCTATTTTCCACGCATTTGTATGATTGCGTACACAAAGTGAGACTTTGAGAATATAGAACTTGTTTTCAATTTATTTAAGTGTGCATGTGCATGTGCCTGTTGGTGCGAGTCACCATCCAAACGGAAGAAATCCGCATAGAGAAAGGGACCCCGTGTGAAAACGAGCTGAAGAGAAGTCGCCCATATGGAAGAGAAGCCTGCGTGGAACAAGAGGAACCATCGTTGAAGTATAGTTTTTTTTCTTGCCATTGGTGCTCTGGCATGAGGTAATCTATGTTATTGATATCATAAGCACTTAATTTGCAGTCTTGAAACATATTTGACCGAAGCAACCAAGTTAAATGGCAAATATTATATGAAATTGGAAATTTAAAATGCAAACATTGATGGAAGAATACAATTTCTAGTCCATTGTATCTGGTAAGGAAGTAAAGCCCGATGCCAAGTAGGTGCTACAACTACATCAATTCAAGATTGGAAGAAACATGAGACAAAGGTGAAAGTGTTGCTGGACAATTCTCAAAGACTTGTACTAGTTGAAGAACACAAATCTAGTCTTCTCGTTGAAAAGTAAGCTTCTTTCTATTAGGATTGAATAAAATGAGAACATCAATGATTTCATTTCTAGAATCAAAGATGTTAAAGATAAACTTGGTAATATAGGTGAAAGAGTATCTAGCATTGATTTAGTCACCATAATCTTAAATGACATGTTAGAAGAATACCATATGTTTATCACATGTCTTGCAGCAAGGGAGAAGGCTCCTACTTTTGAATAGTTGGAAGTTGTACTAATGCAGGAGGAAGAAAGGTGAAATAACCTTAATCAAAAGGCTCAAAGTTCTAATCTAGCATTGATGGCAAAAGGGAAAGCGCCTTTCAAAGGAAATCCATGGAAAAGAAACAAGGGGAGTAAGCCACCATATGGAAAGCCACAACAAGATATCACACCACCAAAGTGTGATGTTAATGTTAAAAGGAAAGATACATGTTCTTACCATGGAAAATTTGGACACCATGCTAGAGACTGTTATAGAAGGAAATATCATGATTCCAAACATAGAAACAGAAGGCATACTGGTCATTTTTTAGAGGGAGGAGAAACAATGAATGATGAATTCAAAAATATTAGATTATGTATTTAAGATGTTTGTTTTTCCACTGAAACAAATGACTCAAATGCATGTTATGTTGATTATGGTGCATCCATCCATATGTCTTGTAATAAGGATTCGTTTGAAAATTATCATGAAACAAATAATGGTGTTAACATATATATTATGGATGACCGATCACATCAAGTTAAAGTATATGGTGATGTACATGTGACATTACCAAATGGTTGTGTTAAACAAATCCATAATGTCATGTATGTACCTGGCATAAAGAAAAATTTAATCTCACTATCCACCATAACAGATCAAGAATTTAAGGTAGAACTTTTAAAGTCACATTGTGTGGTAAAATATATGCAAGATCATTATAAGATTGTTGCAATAGGAGTAAGAGTTGGAGGTTTATACAAGGTTGATGTGAAGAGAAAAAATCAGCAGGCATTGGCATCCACAACCATGAAAACATAAGTTTTATGGCACCAAAGGAATGGCCACCTTAACTATCATGATTTGTTACTACCTCGAAAACAATGAATGGTAGAAGGACTTCCAATGCTTAAGAATGAATACTCTACATGTGAAGGGTGTGCATTAGGAGATATACATAGAGAATAATGCCCTACTCATACACATAAGACAAAAAGAAATATTCTTGAACTTGTAGATACATATGTGTGTGGTCCTATGCAAACAAGATCACTTGGTGGAGCTTACTATTTCTTTATTTTTATTGATGATTGCACAAGATATACATGGGCTTGTTTTCTAAGAAAGAAAAGTGATGTATTTTAATACTTTAAAGAGTTTAAAAATATGGTTGAGAAGCAAATAGGAAAATACATCAAGATCCTCTGATAAGATCAAGGGGGAGAGTATGCATCTCGTGCATTCATCAAGAACTGCAAATTTCATGGAATTGTCACAGTATATAGTGCCTCATACTCCACAGTAGAATGGAGTAGATGAGAGAAAAAATAATATAACATTATTGGATGGTGCATGGAGCATGTTACAAGGTAAGAAACTTTCAAATGGATTTTGAGATGAAGCTATTTGAACTGCAACTTATTTGAAAAATTGATGTCCTACTAAAAGCTTAGACCATAAAAATCCTTTTGAAGTTGTTTATGGTTATAAACCAACAGTAATCCATTTAAGAATATTTGGAAGAAAATCCTTTTCTCATGTACCTAAAGAGGATAGGATAAAATTAGATGCAAAAGAAATCAAGTGTGTTTTTATTTGTTAATGTTATGATCACAAAGCATATAAGATGTTTGATCCCTCCACACATTAAGTTTTTGCAAGTAGAGATGTATTATTTAATGAGCATGCATATGAAGGTCATAAGATGGAAAGTTATGATGCATGGCATATTCCTTATTATCATGATGAAAATGTCAAAGAAGAAGCAGAAATAGAACATAAACAAGAGGAGCTCAGTGATATGGACACTACAAGCAACCAACGTACACCAGGAGGAGGAGTAGATTCACCACCAAGTAGAGGAAGAGGTGAAAGCAGTGAAGCACCAAGGAGTTCATCATGCCAAACTCATCTACCTGAAAGGTATAAAGACTATGCTTTGATGACTAAAGTAATGAATCTCACAGAACCTTTGAATTTTAAACAAGCTAATGAGAATAAAGAATGGAGAGATTCAATGAAGGAAGAGTGTGAGTCCATTATGAAAAATGATACTTGGGAATTAATAGAATTAACCAAAAATAAAGTTCCTATATGATCCAAATGGCTATAGAAACCCAAATTTAATGTTGATGGAAGCATAGATAAATTTAAAGTGAGATTGGTTGCAAAACGATATTCACACAAAGAGGGAATAGATTATGAGGATACCTTTTCACATGTAGCTAAGCTAAAAATTATTAGATTAATGATTGCATTAGCTACAAAACATAATTGAAAACTTCAACAGCTAGATGGGGAATTAAAAGAAGAAGTATATCTTGTTCAAACAAAAGGATTTGTAAAAAAGGGTCAAGAACATCTTGTTTGTAAATGAATTTCAGTTGATTAATGAAATTAAAATACAGTTGTCGTAGGTTTTTGAGATGAAATATCTTGGTGAGTTTCATTATTACTTAGGTCTTGAAATATGGAGAGAATTTGGTTAGACAGTAATCACAAAGAGAAAATATACAAGGGAGCTACTTAAAAAGTTCAATATGAATCAGTGTAAAGAAATATCAACTCCTTTAGAATAGAATGCTAAAATCCACAATGATGATGGGACAAAAGAGGTAGATGGTAAACTGTATCGTCAGTTAGTGGGAAGTCTAAACTATCTCACTACAACCAGACCTGATATAGCATATTCAATGAGCATCCTAAGTCAATTCATGTCAAAATATCATGAAAGCCACTGGTTATCAGGAAAAAAAGTACTTAGATATCTAAAATGACTACTCATTTTGGTATTAAATATACTAATGAGTTTGATGTTAAGTTGACAGGTTATTCTCATTCAGATTGGGTTAAAAATCACGATGAGAGAAAATCAACCACATGATACACATTCGGCATTGGATTGGGGATCATGTCTTGGAGCAGTAAGAAACAACCAACTCTTTCTTTGTCATCAACTGAAGCTGAATACAAAGATTTATGAAATTCTACTTGTGAAGCAATTTGGTTGAGGCGAATACTCGAAGATGTGGGAGAAGAAAACAAAGATCCAGTAGTTATCAAATGTTATAACCAAAGTTCCAT
Source organism: Picea sitchensis (assembly GCA_010110895.2). NCBI lineage: Eukaryota > Viridiplantae > Streptophyta > Pinopsida > Pinales > Pinaceae > Picea > Picea sitchensis. The sequence continues at coordinate 28,389 of SNQJ01S0117874.1, forward strand.
CAAACTAGCCAATAATATTGTGTATCATGCTAGATCAAAGCATATTGAAGCACATTGTCGTTTTGTAAGAGAGAAGATACAGTTAAAAGAAATTGACTTAATCTATTGTACTACAAACAACAATGTGGCAGACATTTTCACAAAGCCTCTTGGAAAGGAAAAGTTTGAAATATTTAGGAATCACTTAGGTGTTGTAGAGAACTCATTTCTCTAGTAAGGGGGAGTATTAGAGAATAATGGAGAAATCGCTTCACTTGTATATTTTTACGGATTCCATATTTTTTTTTTATTTGAAGTGGATTTAGATCCATAGATATAGGATTTATTTGATTGTTTCAGAACCTATAAATGTAATTACCTCATTTGATGAATTCAAGTGTGTGTGAGAGACAATTAGTCTCTCAAGTTTGTGTATTTTCTCCTATAGTTTTTTTCCATTAATGTTATTTATAACGTGTAACATAGCAAGAACCAAGGCATCTCCAGGGACATTGGAGAGGATCTCTCTATCCTCATGGAATCTACCCGAACCCAAGTGGGAAGGAGAAAAAACAACCCTCCCAACCACCCAAGATAGAACCTTAGACATGTTTTGAATGGTGTTATTACTCACCACTACTTCACCTCCCATTCCTATATTCATCCTTTTTTTATTATAAGCCTAAATTTATACTATTATAGCAAGGTCTTTCATTACACCCATGACATAAGAAGTTGGGTTCTAGATCATAAAAAATACCCCTAATTCTTTTTTTATTTATTTTTATTGAATGTCCTTCCAATATATTTTTTCTAGTTAAAATACTTTTATTTTCAATAAATATCCTTGATAACTATTTTTTCATTAAAAAAATTATACCCGTTTTTATTTCTACCCTAAATTTGTTAATATTAATATTTATACACTTTTAATATATTAATATTTATTATACTTTTCCTTCTATACCTTGGAAAATCTCTACTATTTTGAATTTTGTCTTTCTTTATCTCCAAAAATACTTGAATCAATGTTCATAGATTTATTGGAATATCTATATATCTACATTAAAATACCCCTCGCCTATTTTGAATTTCTTTCTTTATCTCCAAAAATACTTGAATCAATGTTCATAGATTTATTGCGATATCTATATATCTACATTAAAATACCCCTAGCCTCTTTATTAAGAAACTATATGATTCATAACGAACTATGCAACTTCCAAACAAACCCTGAACTCCTCGACTTCCATAACAATATTTGAAAATATAAGTGGTTGTTTGTGACAGGCATGCTGTGCAGTTCTCAGCAGTTATATCTCTAGTGCACTGGACCAGACCGTAAATCTTTCGAAAGAAGGAGCTGACAATCTGATCAATAGCTCCCGAACAGCCGAGTTAAGGACATCAGGGCTGGTGAGAACGAATGGATCGAAAGTAACCCTTACATAATTTAAATCCGGTTGTCCGAAGAAGCTAGAATTGTCATAACGCAAGTAACACCAATCCAACCAAATTCTATCTCCAACGGCTTTCCCACAACTTGGACTTCTTTCTTGAATGATATACGATGCGTTTGCCGAACAACTGGCATTGTTCGACTGTTGTGTCTCCCCTGCATTGGAGGAGGCCATATACTCTGTCGGACCTTGGCCATAGCTCCCCACCACTACTACTAAGACAAGAACAAGTAGTTAACGGTGATTATTATACAATATTCCTATTCAAGAATAACAAACTGATTGTACGTAAGACATTGGTGTTTCTTATACGGATTAAGTTAATTCGGGAGCAAACACATCTCCTTTTTTGTCAAAAGAATGGGATTTTTGGTAAAAGAATGGGTTTGAATTTGGTTAGATTTTTAGGGATAGTGTGAGTTGGAAACTTAACCAACATGACTTTGAATCAAAATCTTATTTCAGAGGTTTTGTTCCATTTTAAACTAATCTCGGAAAGAAGATTGCTACTTAACTAGCCCACTCTTTTCTTATACACTTTCAAATTAAAATGAAAAACATATTAAAAACCGTAAAAGTTTTTAAGTATATAGACTCGTTTTAAATGTAAGGTGACCTTTAGATTTTTGCAAAGTTTAATGATGGACCACTAATTATTATTAAGCTTGTTGATACAACTATAGACGTCAACAAATTATTTTATATATTATTTATTAAAAATAATGTATCTAATTATTATTATTATTAAGCTTACGTCTAGATACAACTATAGACGTCAACAAATTATTTTATATATTATATATTAAAAATAATGTATCTTATTATTATTATTAAGCTTACGTCTAGATACAACTATAGACGTCAACAAATTATTTTATATATTATTTATTAAAAATAATGTATTTAATTATTATTATTAAGCTTAGATAGATACAACTATTGAGGTCAACAGATTTTTTTATATATTATTTATTAAAAATAATATATCTAGATTTTATATTATAAAATTTCAAATGATAATGTAAATTTATATAGATTTGGAAAAAAAAATATGATACCAAATTAAGATCGAAATTTGAACATGAAAGATTGGGAAGCCGGTGTGGTAAGTCCACTATCATTGGATTGATAGAGAGATTCTATGATTGTTGAAAGGTTCTACTTATTGATGTTTTGCAGGTAGTATTAAAGACAAAATTGTTTATAGTAAAGAGAAGGTAACAGAAACTGAGATAGTAGAGCTGCAAAGGCATTCACTTTCACTTAAATTTTAAATGGTTAAAGCTTTTTCAAAGATTAAATGGTTTTTTTTAGTTAAAGCTATTCCAAAAATTAAATGATTTTTTAGTTAAAACTTTTTCAAAAATTAAATAGTTTCTTAAGTAACTTTAATTAACATATTTAGTTAAGATTAATTTTATTTTAGTTTTTCAACATAATATAATTATGCCAGTAAAGTTTTTTTTTGTTTAATTAACTTTTTTTCAATATATTGAGTTACTTGATGATTCCTCCTAGCTTACAAGACAATATCTCCACTCAGTGGGCAAGAACATTAGTCCATTAGTCCACTAGACAGATGCTAACGCACATTGTATGTAGTCACCTGCATCGGGCACAAAAAGATGTTGTTTGCCTATATAATCGCATCAATCCCTATGGCGTCAATTCCGAGAGATACGTTGTAGACTCTACAATAACGCTTCGAATTGAACAACCAATAAAATGTCAAATAAATATTTTTGAATATTTAAAAAATAAATAAATAAATGTTTAATGTATAATTTTGCACAAAATACACAAGTTGTCAATTTAAATTCTTGAACTACCTAAAGGCCACAATAACATCTCAAACTTTTCAACCAATAACAATTTAAAAATATAAGTTATTTTATAGATTAAAAAATAAAAAAATGTATTTCTTATGTAAAACATTAGGTTTCCCATGAAATTTTTTTAAGTCAATGAAAATTTATGTCAAATCAATAGAAAACTCATTGCTATAGTCCTTCTTTGGCAGGGACTAATAATGCATTACTTGAAAAATTAATAATATGATACTAAATATCATTGCCATTTAATATAATAATTAATTACATAAATAACTTTAAATTTTTTTAAATTTATATAATAATGTATTAATTGAAAAAATAATAATATGATACTAAATATCATTGCCATTTAATTTAGCTGGGCCTAATGGTTAAGAACTTGTGTTTCCTCTTAAGAGTTCACAAGTTCAAATCTAGAGGGGGTAGGGTATGTATACCTTCGTAGACTTTACCAGTCCAGTCAAATCGTTGGGCAGAGAGGGGAGAGGGGTACGTGTATATTTAATTCAAAGTCTTAATTTTTTTTATTATTAATTTATATGAAAAATATAAAATTGACCCTTTGAAATAAAATATTATTTCTATATTTTAATAAATTCTATTAAAAATAAATAAAGCAGGCCACCTTGAATCACATATTTTGTCTTTTCAAAAAGAGTTTCATGATGTCTCTTCAAAGAACATTGTAATATAGATAAAAATTGTCCCTATAATAATTTAGAACAAGATATTTATAATTTGAAAAATGAAGGTAATATCCTCCTGCTAGGAGACTTTAATGCTAGGACTGCAACTAAACAAGCTACTCTTTTAAGTAATGACCCCAACCATGATCATTTTTATCTAATAGCTACAAAAGAAGCTCTGAAGACCTAATTGAGAATTTGTTTGGTACTGAGTTGGTCAAGCTCTGCAACTCTCAAGACCTAATAATTTGCAATGGAGTAATGAAGTGGCCAAACTCCAACCAGATGACCTATATTCATGGGCTAGGTAGTAGTGTTGTAGATTATGTGATATCTAATATCCCCATTTCCAACCAAATAGAAACTTTTGACCTTTTAAATGACCATGAGCCTGACTCTGATCATAAACCTTTAACCCTAACTCTAAAATATTCCATGCATAGGAGAACCATTGAAGAGAATTATGATAATCAAAGGAATTTGCTCTTTGAAAAAAGTAAAGTTGAAATTTTCTTAAAAGATTTAAATAGTAAATTAAACCTCCTAACTTATAAGGACAACATTGAATAACTCTATCATAATTTTACAACTACCCTTTCCACTTCTATTAACAAGTTCTCTTTCGATGTGTCTTATAAAAAGAATAATAGAACGACCAACCCTTGGTATGATAAAGAATGTAAAATTTCTAAGAAATCCATTAGGGATGCTTCTAATGAGTCCTTAAAACTCGATAAGATCAATGCGTACAAAGCCCTAATTAAAAGGAAAAAAATATACTATATCAATAAAAGGCAAGAGAAACTTTCACAACAATACACTTTGGATCCTAAGAATTTCTGGAGCCAAATTCTAAAATGCAATACTAAAGAAAATAATAGGATTCCCTTAAGGACCTAGAATTCCTACCTTAAAATTATTTACGAGTTCCCTAATTCCATGGACATCATTCATATTATCCCTACAAAGGAACAAGTTTTTTCTTTAGATGACATCGAGTTCGGGGTTAAGTGACTCGCAAATGGGAAAGCTAAGGACATTGAAGGCTACCAAGCTGAAATTTTTAAAATCGGAGGGCCAATCCTTATCACTCACATACATAAGCTCTTCAATTTAGCACTCAAGCAGGGCTTCCCTAAACCCTGGACTCAAAGCCTCATTGTTCCTATTTTTAAAAATGGGGATAGAAACATTCCCTCTAATTATAGGACCATTATGATTAGCATGATTTTAGCCAAGATTTATGGAATTATTTTGGAAAAGAATATTAGCCTTTGGCTAGAAATTCACGATAAAAGAGCTAAAGCCAGGTCGGGTTTAGGAGATATCATTCAATTGTGGACCATCTTGTTACCTTTAGGATCATTGAAGAGGAGTTCTGCAATACTAAAACCAATCTTTTTTGTTGTTTTGTTGACTTTAGAAAAACTTTTGACATGGTTCCTAGGAAAAACCTTTGGAATAGGTTGGAAGAGATAAAA